>OZ010799.1:401084134-401254922 GCA_963932465.1 Maratus speciosus | reverse complement strand
TTTTCAAGCTAAGTGCAGTTATGTTTTAGTTTCTAATTTAAATTAGGTCTGAATATATTTATAATAACCAATAATTTGACAATTTCGAAAATATTGGATAATATTTTCGAAAATATCATGATAATGAACCCTGTATTTTAGCAATTTTTTTAAGCTCAGAATTACTTTTTAAACTGTTAAAGTTATCTGCAAGATCTAAAATAATTTGCAGCACCTGTTGGTCTGTTTCTTCAAACAGTCTTAAAAAACTTTGAACGCTAAAAAACATGAAAAAAATGGCTCAAGCATTTTTATTTATTGTCTAAGGAAAATTAAAAAAGGAAGAAAAGGTTAAATTACAGTGAATTCTGTCTAAGGCGGACTCTGTATAAGCCGGAAATCTGTCTACCGCGGAAAATTTTTCAAGTCCTGGCGAACCCATAGAAAATTACATTAATTCATGCTGCATAAGGCGGAATCTGTCTAACGCGGAAACGGAAAGCATTTGAAGGTCCCACCGAAACCAAAATTTTGTTTAAGGCGGAACAAAGGATAATTTAAAAATGAAAGGCATTTTGTTTATTAAACTTTTAAAAACTGATAAGTAAAATTCTCAATGTCGTACATGTTAGTTAGATTCCATAACACTTTGAAAAAGTTAATTCAAAAGGACAGAAACTGTTTAAATTTTAAGGAATTTATGCTTGCCCCATTTTTTCATATGCAAAATTATATTTAAAAGTTAATATTTCTAGTAGGATGAACATTTATCAAAATATATATTTTCGAAAGTGCAATATATTATACTTTAAGGATGTACTCAAAATCAAAGTTATAGCGTTCTGTCTCATTCTCAAAGTTTATTGGGGGGGGGGGGGGGATATTTTTTCTTTTTTTTTTGTATGTGTGTGTGTGTAAACTTCTAATTCGCATCTATTACAGCAGTACTAAGAAATTGAATAGGGTTTCTCATTTATCTATAAAGACAAAAGATCTTTCCAAATTTCAGTTTTCAACCAATTTTCGAGTCAGGAAAATCAATAAAAAATCATCAAATTCGAGGGATTTTTTTTTTTTTTTTTTGGGGGGGGGGGGGAGCTTTTTTGCTTAAGCCGGAATATTGTCTACCACGGAAAATTTTCTCTGTCCCGATCGATTCCGCCTTAGACAGAGTTTACTGTATTTGACCGTTTTTCTCAATTTAATAAATTTCTCGATTTAGCAAAATTTTTCTATGGTCTCAACAAAAATACTTTGATTTCACGAATTTATAATTCCGATTTAATGAATAACTTTAGATTTAAAAATAAAAAAAATAGAAGAAATTTTCTAACATAAATAAAAAATTTTCCCTAATCTGAAACAGCCTTGTGAAGCAGAAATATCTACATGCAAAAATGTACATTACAGAGAGGTTTCATTTTAAATACATGTAAAACATAGTTTGTTTGTTTGTTTTTTTTGGTGGTTGGGAGAGGGGGAGAGGGATTAACCAGATTTTACAGTAATAGCATTTAATTCCTAGTTCTTAAAATATAATAAAATGTACTTACATTAATTAAATGTAGTTCAACATCATCTTAAAAAGCAGACTGAGAAGATGGCTAGGTGTCAAACTTTATGGTGGTAAATCCTATGGAAATTTTAAAAAAATTAAAAATGTATGTATATATATATATATATAACAATTATACTAAATTTGAATATTTAAATACATATTGTTCTGAATTTCTTTCGCGCAATAAACTAAAAGTTTTGAAGCATTTTATAAACTAATGAAAGATGTATTTCTTGAAAATGTCATCATTATCATTAAAAAAATTCTTTTTTTCTTATTAGCTATAGAAAATCAGCAATTCAACACAAAGTTTAACTTTTAGATTATTGCACAACTACAAATCATCTCCGTAAGAACTTTTGAGTAAGCAAATTTATTTCAAAAAATAAAATAAGTCAGTTTTACGCTGACATACAATTTTACCAAAAATTACGATGTCCAGAAAGAATTAAATGGCAAAATTAATGCAAGTCACAGGACCACTAAAAAAAAAAAAAAAAAAAAAAAAGAAAGAAAAAAAAGAAAAGCTATTATAAATTGCCTGACAGCAGTCACTTCCTCTTACAAGGAGAAAGAAAAAAAAAATTCTTATATTCCATTGAAATGATTACACTTTTCAGGTTATGTTAATACAGTAAGTAGACTTCCTCAAAATCTGCACAGCCCCGGAACAGAGGTTGTGCAGATTTCTAATCGTTGCTTTGTTTACATTTTTTAAACAGTAATTTGAATGTAATAATGCAATCAAATTATAATGAATTCTTACAGTATAGTAAAATAAATTAAGTAAAACTAAAATGATAAAAAGTAAAGGTCAAGCAAATAATTAATGTATAATTAAGTACTATACATAGCAAAAGATGAGATACATTTCCCTTGAATTATTCAATGAAACTATTAATTCACATCAAAATCAAAGTAAGAAAATTTTATTTCAGGTTTGCCTTGCAATCTTAATAACCAAAAAGCTTGATCAATACGTAAGTATATTTGGTAAAAAGATTGTGATTACCAGTGATGCAGCAATATCTTAATTTTTTTGAAAAATAAATTACATTTTCTTCATGAAAAACCATAAGTACAGTTATATTATCAAGAATTACATATTAAATTATACATATGGAACGATATGAAACTAAAAAATTTTGTAATTTTGCCCCTAAATCTGAACTGATAGTTTCATTGTTTACATATGTGATAATGTGCAGGTTTGAAGGAGTCTACTGTATCAGCATATATAGAATTTAATTTTATATAAGTGCTAACAGACATTTTTAACAAAAATAGATGCTTCTATATTAACACAGTCAACCACTTTTTATAAAAAAAATAAATAAAATAAAATAAACGTAAGCCAAACTTTAACTCCAATAAATAAATATTGTGCCATTAGAATCTTAAAAAAACACAAGAAATTCAGAAGAACAGCACTCATTAAAGTATCAAATATCAGAAACTTTAAGCAAAAAAACTTACAATGTATTAAATGACAACAGAAAAAAAACTTGGATATTTAGGTATATACTACTTGATTATCCCATCAACCAATTTCACCAAATTATACAAATTGACAATTTTTATTTTAAATAGCGAAAGAACAAATAAATTAGTAAAACATTAATAAAAATACAAATAAAAAGTCGAATTAAAAATCACTTAATGACATGTATCGTGTTTTAATGTCAAGTGAATGTGACATTTACGATCGTCTATTATTGGCATTTAATCTTATATAGCGTTGAATCTAGAAAAAGTGGCCGCCAGGCAGGAATTTTTCAAAAAAGGAACACTATTCTAAAATAAGGGCACATTTTTTTTTTACAAAAGAGCACACTTGTACCTTGTTCCCAAAACATATTTTGAACCGATTTGTCTAGAACCCCCTAGAATTTGCAATATTTTCCCAATATCAATTGAATTGCCGCGGGGTGCATTAGGAAGTGTTAAAAAGGTTAGCTGGGTGCGTCGGAAGGGTTTAAAAGAGCCGCCGGATGCAAAAAAGAAATAAAAAGGGCCTCCAGGCGCTGTACCCTACTAAAGCGGCTTAGAGTCAACACTACTTATAGTTTGGCGATAGTTTTGGGGTCAACGGGATAATCAAGTAGTACCTACCAATATTTATTTACATTATTTTTCTTAATTATCCATCCATCTTGGCTGGTGGATAAATGTATGTGAATTGAAACTTGAAGTGACTTGTAACATGAATTGAAACTGATCTATTGTAAATTGTAAGTAATTATGCATCACAACATTTATTCAAGATTTTTTATATTTTAATATTGTGATGTCACAGTTTAATGACTACCTATTTTTTTATTATTATTATTATTAACAAAATAACTAATAAATCAGTAAACATCATTAAAAATACAGATAAATGTTGAATTAAAAAGCACTTGATCAGATAAACACAACCAATGCACCTGACATCAATGAATTTGACGGCACGGTCATGCATTTTTGGTTTTAAATCCTACAGTTTGGCAATTTTCTTTTTTTTTTAATGAATGAAAAGTGGTCAACAGGATAACTGATTAGTACATAAAAATGTAATACTGTGTAGTCTCTTTTAGATAAAGTGGCCACTTATAAAAATTTACTACTGGCCGCTAATGAAATTTCCCAGTTTTACCGCTTACCTGGAAAATTTTCAAACATGCTGAAACAACCGAAAATAAGTTGAGAACATAGCAAAGATTTCATTAATAATATAATAATAATCTAAATCAAAATTTCAGTGCTATTAAATACATTTTATATTACTTTTAAATTTAATTTAAGTAATAACTATTCCAAACAAATAATTTTTCTATCAAATAATTTTCTCTTTCTGAAACATTTGAAATTCAGTTTGGTTTTCAAATGCATAAAATTGGCTGGTGCTCATACTTAAAAGCCAAGCAATCAAAAAGTTTTCCCCATTTTTAAGTAAAGGCAGAAAATATTTTACAAAATGCTGTCAAAGTTGACACTTTGAAGAAAATTTCTATAAAGCATCACTGGGGAGAGAAAAAAAACTGCTGTCATGATCACGAAACAATTATTTAGGTAGAACTAAAGATTTAATTAATTTAACAAAAAAAATTATATTACAAACAATTTTAATAATCATAATCATGCCAGCAAATTTTATGCTTTAAAATTTAAAAATTCATCGAAATGTTTTATACTGAGTTGGAACGTTTTTAGAGAACCGATTTAACAAGACATTTAAATATCATATGAAAGATATGCATGTAATACATCATTTAAACCAAAAGTGTTGATCATGAAAAGGTTTATACTCTATATAATAATTATAAAAGACGCTCTGGAATATTTTAAACTAATCATAACGACAAATTGTGAAAAAAGTTCTGGGATTTCTCAGAAGATTCAACATCCTATATAAGAATTGCACTTTGTAAAACTTTTTCAAAATTGTAGTTTAATGATTCGGTTTCTTCGCTTAATCTTTTAAAAACATCAAACTTAGGTGTCAAACAAAAACTTAATGTTCCATTACGATATTTTACAAAAGAACTTAAAATGTCAACAAAAACAGTATACTACCTACTATAAATTTGTTTTTATAGAATCCTAGAAGAATGCATATCAAGTTGTTTAAAACAATATGGCATTTAAGTTATTAAATATAAATTCTTAGTAATTAACATCTTTAAAAAGGTTACTTTTAGGATTTATTCTAACATTATTCTAGAATCCGAACTCTAATAATTTTAGGCTTACTTACAGGCAAGAGCTGATTATCGATTCAGTTGCAAATTCAGCATATAAATTTGGTACATAAACAGAAAAATCATTACAGAATAAACAAGTATATATTATACAGCTTACCTTGCTTTTCGGAAATGTTGCTTGAAGAACTGATCTTGCCGGTCGCCAAAGTAAACATTGTGATTGTGAAGTACACAACAAAAATAAACTGCTGCCTTTACTCTGTGTTGCCACTCGTATCTCTAAACTGTTGTTCGCAGCCAGATTCAGGTAGACGTTCTACAAAGATCTATATAGGTGGCCCACATCGATCCACACAAATCTGTGTTACTGAATGCTAATTCAATTAATTTAATAGACGTTACGATTAATTTAATACATTAACAAAGTAATATACATCTGTTATTGAAATAAACACATAATAAGTGGGCTTCGAAATGCATACTAAAAAATCAATTTATATAGATATCTTTAATATTGTCCTACAATAATAACAATAATAGCTAATTATAGTATAAATAATTACATATTTTTTATATTATGATTAAATCTTATTTAAATTAACTTAATAAAACGCTATAGTAACACTAAAAAGTTGTCCCCAGATTCTAATAGAAAATCTATCAAGATCTATATAGACAGGCCATATCGATCTGTATAAATCTACACAGATTTACTGAATGCTGTACAGATATTAAAATTTCAGCATTTTCTTACTTTTTACGGTTAATTTAGTCAAACAGTAAGCTAATATACTTCTAATACTAATATAAATACATTATAAATGTGCTCCGAACTATATGCTACAAAATCAATTTATATAGATGTACCTGGGATTCTCATGGACAAATGGGCCCAGCTAGAGCCCATCTGCCCATATGGGACCCATATGGAACCCACATGGGCCCATAGTTCTGTGCTGCCTGGGTATCGGCCACATTGAACGAGCTTGTTACATCGATAAACCAGCTAAACCAACCAGATTTGTGAAACAAAAACAGTTTCATGTAAGCGAAACAGATGTTCAAAATTTAGTTTCACTTCATAGTTTAGAAGTTGAGAACATTTCTACTAAAAAAGAATTTCCTAAGAGACCTCCCATAATAGTAATTGTTGAAATTGAAGGTAAATCTGTTGAAATGGAATTTGATACGGGCGGTACGGTATCAGTAATGAGTTTGGAGAAATTTAAACAGATTTCGAGGAAGAAAATCTGTCCTACGGACTTGACATTTAAGACCTACAACGGTGAAATCCTTAAACCACTAGGTTACTCAACGGTTAAAGTAAAATATAAGAATCAAATAGAGAACTTAAATATGTATATTGTTGAAAAAAACTTAGACGCCATATATTTATATACGGTATTCTAGTTGAATTACGTTCACTTTTTCTTTTTTGGTTTCCTGTCTTGGTTTCCCAGAATCTAAGTTTCTTTAAGAGGGTTTATAAATATATCCTCCTACAAACTAAATGACGAAGAAGAAGAATGCCTAAAGAGGGGGCCCAAACACATTATAAGAAGAAAAAAAAACTTAAAAGATGCCATTGCCAAAATTGAGAAAGTTCTGAAATGTATCCCCAACGAAGAGGCAACTAGACTAAGAACCTTAACTCAAAATGAAATTTAAAAAAAAAATGTAAGAAAATACTTAAAAGGGATAACGAATTTGAAATAATAAATAAACTAAAAGAGAAACAAGACTTAACCTTCTTACACACCGAAAAAACTGGAAAAATTGCTATTATGAACAAAACAGAGTATAATAATATGATGGAAAAAACAATAGCAGAAATAGGACCTGAAATAATAAAGAAAGACCCCAACAATAAATTAACTAAAAAAGTAGATGAGCTGATAAAAAAGGGAAAATGGCCGAACAATATTAAACCAACTAAACAAAACTTCACACCTAATACGCCTTTGATTTTTGGGAAACTAAAAGACCACAAAGACCGGTATAAATTAAGGCCAATAGTAAACAAGAAACAAAGCCCAACCTAAGACCTAGAGAAATATATGCGAAAGATATATGAAGGGATGTTGCCCCCGTTCGCTGTATCTATAAACTCAACGCGCATGTTTATACAAAAAATAAGAGAACACATACCACAACCTGACGATTACATGATAAGCCTGGACGCAACCAATCTTTATCCATCAATAGACCTTAAAGAAATTAGCGACACTATAGAAAATAATTATTCAGATCCGGATGTCCGTAATACAATAAAAAGTGCGACCAATCTAATACTGAACGAAAACTATTTCAGATTCAACAATAAAATATACAAGCAACTGAAAGGGTGTACTCATGGGATCCCCCCATATAAAATAATATAGCAGAATGGAAAATGAGAAGAATTGAGGAAAATATTTATAAAAGATAACAAAAATATAATACGAACTTGGATCAGGTACGTCGATGATGTCTTTATAATAACAACCAATAAAGTTAACCTAACAACCTTACTAAAAGAAATAAATCTATGCGACAAAAACATCCAATTTACAATAGAAGAGGAAAAACATCGGTCCCTACCATACTTGGATGTGAAACTAATTTACAAAGAAAATAAAATACAGACGACAGTTTACCGAAAACCTACAACTAATCTCAACATAATAACTAATACAGCTAATACCCCCCCTCACTAATAAACTTGCAGCACTGAATACGTACATAAACATAGCACTTCACATATGTTCTAACGAAAAGTTACTAAAGCAAGAGTTAAAAATAATGAAGAAATAGGAACCAATGCATGACATTCAAATAAAACTATCCAGAAATTAATACAGAAAGCTACAGAAAAGATTGAATTGATCCAGCCAGCACAGAAGAAAAAACAAGAGTTTACCCCCCCCCCCCTTCCATTCTTAAAAAGAATTTCACTCAAAATAAAAATTGAAATAAATAAACTAGGGAAACAGGTACCGATAACGCCAAATCCATCCCTCTTTAAACTAATACGGAACGATACAGACAAATGTGATAATCTACAAACAGCCGGAATATATAAAATCTCTTGTAAAAATAACAAAAACGATGAAATTTTTTACGTAGGAATGACAAAAAAGAAAAATTGAAGAAAGACTGAAAGAGCATATCCGGGATTTAAAGAATTATAACCAAACAACAGCATTAGCAAGAGCCAACATATAAACCCCGATTAAAATTAACACAATTTCCATTGAAAAAATAGCTAACTACGACGGTTTACATAATGCCTTAATCAGAGAAGCCATAGAGATTACAGTATTAAAGGACATGAATGGAGAAAAAATATGCAACGAAATAACACATGCAACTGTTGACAACAGATGGCGAAAGATTATAAATGAACAACAGGGAAAAACGAGGGAAAAAGTAAAATTTCGGCAAGAAACATAAAATCTTTTTGCATTTGAACTGAAGATGCCTTAGTGAAGGCGAAAACGTTATTTAAGCAGAAGGAAAGGCGGAAAAAATACTGTCTGATGGAGACTGATGAACCAGAGTAAATATGTGTTTTATTGGAATTTTATGCACTTATAAAGAATTGTGTGAAAGAATGAACCTTTTGTTTTATACAGAACTAACCAATTAGTAATTTTTTTAGAATGTGAACGATTTTAAGAGGAATGTATTTTTCGAAATAAAAGTAAAACTTTGTTATTTTATTATACCAATGCAGAATACTGTTTTCATAGATAAATTGTAGAAGAAATTTTTGTTGAAAAACAACAATAAATTTATTTACAAATGATGAATAAATAAACTTTTTATGGCTATATTTAGAGATAAGTATATAACACAGACATGTATAAAGGACTCCATTGTTTGAAATAATACCTGAGAAAAATTGGTAATAAATAAAAGTATAATACAGTACGGGTATTAACCAAAATAAAACCTCCGGGCTTTACTTATATTGATATGTACAGTCGTGGAAAAAAAAGTAAACACCCCCTACTAACTCCTCAACAAATTATCGTAGAAGAAAGTTACTGGTATCTAACGATTGGAAATAAAGTCTACTTTTAAATGATGTATATAAAATTTGCTTAGGGGGTCACCAACATATTAAAACGAACCATAACTTTGTTTTTTTTCAATAGCAGTACCCAATTCTGACAGCATAAATGAACTCTACACCCTTCAATTAGCTTAAAAACGAATTTTTATGCAATTCGTACCATAAGTTTCCGAGAAATTAATTATTTTAAAACGAGCGTATTTTAAGGGCTGTATCCAAATTTAAGTTCCGTACTGGATTGTTAACCGAGGGAGCCGCTTCCTTGATCAAGGCACCTTAAGCGCCACTCAAGGAGTCAATGAAGCGTGTTAGATTACAGTACGGCAGAATAAATTTCAAAATGTCTACTCACTTCCATCATAGACGGCCCCTTAAACCATCATTTTGCCGTTTTTTAAGCATAATTTGAAAACTACTTGGAAGAAAAATGTGAAATTTTTGAATTTCCATAAAGCAGGACTTAATAAATCTAAATCCATCAAAAAAATTGTAGGTTGCAATTCATAATTTTTTCGAATATTAATTTCATAATTCATAATTCATATCATAAAATTATAAAAATTGCAAATTCAGCTTATTTATGTTTGGGTATATTAGTATTATTACCACAAAAAAAATTAGCACATTAGGAGCATAATTTCGGGAGATATAAATAAAAATATGAAAATATAATTTAACATTAGAAGCACTCAATTTTGAATGTTTATAATTCAAAAACTTATCATTCACATGACTTGAAATTTGGTGTCTAGGCATAGTTTGAACCAAAGATTTCAAATATCTCGTTAAAATTGGGTATTGCCATTGAAAAAAATGAAGTTAGGATTCGTTTTAATATGTAGATGACCCCTAAGAAAATTTCATATACATCATTTAAAAGTAGACTTTATTTCCAATCGTTCGGTACCAGTAACTTTCTTCTATGATGATTTGTTGAGGAGTTAGTAGGGGGTGTTTACTTTTTTTTCCCACTACTGCACAAACTTTGAAGCAAACTCTTCGGGCAGTGCAAAAGTACCCTGGTAGTATCAATCAAAAGATTAACTGTTTTTTGTTACGATATAGATACCCAATATGACTACCATGCAGTTTTAAGCAAGTATGTTCGTAAAAAGAGAACTTCGTACGAGAATTGACCTCTTAATTCCTAACCTTAAAGAAAGAATTCGAAAGAAGAATAGGAAGGATATATGTATATTTTAATGATCGGTATTTTAAAGTGGGTGATAAAGTAGCCATTCGAGATTACACTGCAGATAATGCAAAATGGTAATTCGGTCGTATCATCAGCCGAGATGGTGAATTATACTACATAAGGTAGACCGGGCAAGATGAAGAGCGGGGCAAGATGACGAATGTCTTAATTTTCCCGTTTTCCACTAGGTGGCAGCATCAACCGTATACAACTGGCTCTCCTATCGGCCGTTCGTTAAACAATAGTATAGGAAAGCTGAAATCGCCATTTTTGTGTTAGTTGTGAAGCTTTGATTATTTACAGCGGCCACGTTATAACTTTTATGCATGTGTAAATAAGATCTGCTACAGATACAGGTGAGATATATCGTTTCTCTTTAATATTTATGAGTAAATTAGTTTAAATACTACCTATTACCATGAATAAATGTAAATTAATCGCCTTCCTTCATGGCAATGAAAACGAATATTTTTAAACAGGCAGTGCGGGGCAAGATGACGAGCTAGTCATCCTCAGACCCTGGTACTAGAAAAACAACGTATAAATCCCGCAGAAGAACCAGAATTTATAGCCAATTGCTAATTCCGATGCACAAAAGAAGCCTGTTAATGTTTTTGATTTCAAACCTTTGATTAAAGCAACACAATGTGAGAAAAAAAGCAAAACACTGAGCTCAAGCATTCTTACAAGCACACCCATCAAAGAAATGTTAGAACAAAAAGAAAAGCAGAAGGAAGAACAGAAACGTTTAAAAAGGAGATAAAAAAAGCTCGTGAAGCTAAAAAGGGAGTAAAAAAACTCAAACTAAGTTCCTGTAAGCCTAAGTCTTTAAATCCAGACCAAACAGTCCAGTTGCATCAACTTCAAAGGATGGTGTTTTTAGATGTCCTACTTGTGACGAGGAATATTGTGACCCACCAACAGAAGAATGGATCCAGTTCTGTAAATGCCAAGATTGGTGGCATGAGGAATGTTTCAATTATGGAAATGGCATTTTTATTTGTGACTACTGTTAGCTGCACAACTAAACACTTCAACATTACGTTACAATGCATTATGCTTAGTTTGATACTTTGTAAGATCTAAAAACACAGTTATCATTTGTTAAACCATGTAACATATTCAAAAGATAAAATACGTTCAACCTTTTTCAGTGTTTTCATCATGCACTAACGCAAAAGTCATCTTGCCCCAGTACTGGGGCAAGATGACGAATTGTTAATGTTATGAAAAAAATAAAATTTTCCTTTATTTTTTTATATTTGAAAAATTAAATATTAATACATTTAATACTACAAAGGAATACTGTAACAGTTCATGTAAAATTAATTTTACTATACTTAAAACTAAATTAATAAACAACAAAAATTGTTAACATAGTCATCTTGCCCCGGTATCCCCTACCATAAATGTGCAATTTAATTTGGTTAGGCGACATGTCGATCAAATTCAATCAGCAGGAAAAGAAGTAGATGGTACAATAATGAAAATGACACAAAAATCGTTATTACAGCGCCAGCTTCCATCAGAATTTATTCAAATTCAGAGAGGACCTGCTGATCATAGCCAAAAACAAACACAAAAAATTTGGTTCAATTCTATGAAAAACTTCATACGCTTTTCGATGGTACAATAAAGAAAAGGGCACAAACATCGTTATTACAGCGCCCCTTCCGGCAAAATTTATTCAAATTGAGAGTACCTGATGGCCATAGCCAAAAACATATACAAAAAATTTGGTTCAATTCTATGAATAACTTCATACACTTTACGATGGTAAAATATTCAAAATCGCACAAAAGTCCCTATTACAGCCCCCTTCCGGCAGAATTTATTCAAATTCAGAGAGGACCTGCTGACCATAGCGAAAAACGTACACAAAAAATTTGGTTCAATTCTATGCATAAGTTCATACGCTTTTAGATGGTGCAATAATGTAAATGGCACAAAAATCGTTATTACAGCGCCCCTTCCGACATAATTTATTCAAATTCAGAGTGGACCTGCTGACCATAGCCAAAAACATACACAAAAAATTTGGTTCAATTCTATGTATAACTTCATACACTTTTCGGAGGTACAATAATGAAAATGGCACAAAAATCGTTATTACAGTGCCTCCTTCTGGCAGAATTTATTCAAATTCAGAGAGGACCTGCTGGCCGTAGCCAAAAACGTACACAAAAAATTTGGTTCAATTTTATGCATAAGTTCATGCGCTTTTAGATGGTGCAATAATGTAAATGGCACAAAAATCGTTATTACAGCGCCCCTTCCGACAAAATTTATTCAGATTCAGAGAGGACCTGCTGACCATAGCCAAAAACATACACAAAAATTTGTTTCAAATCTATGAAAAACTTGATACGCTTTTCGATTGCACAATAATGAAAATGGCACAAAAATCGTTATTACAGTGCCCCTTCCGGCAGAATGTATTCAAATTCAGAGAGGACTTGCTGGCCATAGCCAAAAACATACACAAAAAATTTGGTTCAATTTTATGCATAAGTTGATACACTTTTAGATGGTACAATAATGTAAATGGCACAAAAGTCGTTATTACAGTGTCCCTTCTGGCAGAATTTATTCAAATTGAGAGTACCTGATGGCCATAGCCAAAAACATGCACAAAAAAATTTGGTTCAATTCTATGAATACTTCTTACACTTTAGGGTGGTAAAATATTCAAAATCGCACAAAAGTCGCTATTACAGCCCCCTTCCGACAGAATTTATTCAGATTCAGAGAGGACCTGCTGACCATAGGTAAAAACACACACCAAAAATTTGGTTCAATTCTATGAAAAACTTCATAAGCTTTTCGAGGGTACAATAATGAAAATGGCACAAAAATCGTTATTACAGTGCCCCTTCCGTCAGAATTTTTTCAAATTCAGAGAGGACGTGCTGGCCATAGCCAAAAACATACACAAAAAAATTGGTTCAATTCTATCAAAACTTTCATACGCTTTTCGATGGTACAATAATGAAAATGGCACAAACATCGTTATTACAGCGCCCCTTCGGCAGAATTAATTCAAATTGAGAGTACCTGATGGCCATAGCCAAAAACATGCACAAAAATATTGGTTCAATTCTATGAATACTTCTTACACTTTACGGTGGTAAAATATTGAAAATCGCACAAAAGTCGCTATTACAGCCCCCTTCCGGCAGAATTTATTCAGATTCAGAGAGGACCTGCTGACCATAGATAAAAACATACACAAAAAATTTGGTTCAATTCTATGAAAAACTTCATAAGCTTTTCGAGGGTACAATAATGAAAATTGCACAAAAACCGTTATTACAGCTCCCCTTCCGACAGAATTAATTCAATTTCAGAGAGGACCTGCTGGCCATAGGCCAAAACATACACAAAATATTTGGTTCAATTCTATTAAAACTTTCATACGCTTTTCGATGGTACAATAATGAAAATGGCACAAACATCGTTATTAGAGCGCCCCTTCGGCAGAATTAATTCAAATTGAGAGTACCTGATGGCCATAGCCAAAAACATGCACAAAAAATTGGTTCAATTCTATGAATACTTCTTACACTTTACGGTGGTAAAATATTCAAAATCGCACAAAAGTAGCTATTACAGCGTCTTTCCGGCAGAATTTTTTCAAATTCAGAGAGGATCTGCTGACCATAGCCAAAAACGTACACGAAAAATTTGGTTCAATTTTTTGCATAACTTCATACACTTTTAGATGGTGCAATAATGTAAATGGCACAAAAATCGTTATTACAGCGCCCCTTCCAACAGAATTTATTCAATTTCAGAGAGGACCTGCTGGCCATAGCCAAAAACATACACAAAAAATTTGGTTCAATTCTATGTATAACTTCATACACTTTTTGGAGGTACAATAATGAAAATGGCACAAAAATCGTTATTACAGTGCCCCCTTCTGGCAGAATTTATTCAAATTAAGAGAGGACCTGCTGGCCATAGCCAAAAACGTACACAAAAAATTTGGTTCAATTTTATGCATAAGTTCATACGCTTTTAGATGGAGCAATAATGTAAATGGCACAAAAATCGTTATTACAGCGCCCCTTCCGACAGAATTTATTCAGATTCAGAGAGGACCTGCTGACCATAGCCAAAAACATACACAAAAAATTTGGTTCAATTTTATCAAAACTTTCATACGCTTTTCGATGGTACAATAATGAAAATGGCACAAACATCGTTATTACAGCGCCCCTTCCGGCAGAATTAATTCAAATTGAGAGAGGACCTTCTGGCCATAGCCAAAAACATACACAATAAATTTGGTTCAATTCTATGTATAACTTCATACACTTTTCGGAGGTACAATAATGAAAATGGCACAAAAATCGTTATTACAGTGCCCCCTTCTGGCAGAATTTATTCAAATTAAGAGAGGACCTGCTGACCATAGCCAAAAACGTACACAAAAAATTTGTTTCAATTTTCTCAAAATTTTCATACGCTTTTCGATAGTGCAATAATGAAAATGGCACAAAAATCGTTATTACAGCGCCCCTTCCGGCAGAATTAATTCAAATTGAGAGTACCTGATGGCCATAGCCAAAAACATGCACAAAAAAAGTGGTTCAATTCTATGAATACTTCTTACACTTTACGGTGGAAAAATATTCAAAATCGCGCAAAAGTCGCTATTACAGCCCCCTTCCAACAGAATTTATTTAAATTCAGAGAGGACCTCCTGACCATAGCCAAAAACGTACACGAAAAATTTGGTTCAATTTTATGCATAACTTTATACACTTTCAGAAGGTGCAATAATGTAAATGGCACAAAAATCGTTATTACAGCGCCCCTTCCGACAGAACTTATTCAAATTTAGAGTGGACATTCTGACCATAGCCAAAAACATACACAAAAAATTTGGTTCAGTTCTATGTATAACTTCATACACTTTTCGGAGGTACAATAATTAAAATGGCACAAAAATCGTTATTACAGTGCCCCCTTCCGGCAGAATTTATTCAAATTCAGAGAGGACCTGCTGGCCGTAGCCAAAAACGTACAGAAAAAATTTGGTTCAATTTTATGCATAAGTTCATACGCTTTTAGATGGAGCAATAATGTAAAAGGCACAAAAATCGTTATTACAGTGCCCCCTTCCGACAGAATTTATTCAGATTCAGAGAGGACCTGCTGACCATAGCGAAAAACATACACAAAAATTTGGTTCAATTCTATGAAAAACTTTATACGCTTTTCGATGGTACAAAATGAAAATGGCACAAACATCGTTATTACAGCGCCACTTCCGGCAGAATTAATTCAAATTGAGAGAGGACCTGCTGGCCATAGCCAAAAACATACACAAAAAATTTGGTTCAATTCTATGTATAACTTCATACACTTTTCGGAGGTACAATAATGAAAATGGCACAAAAATCGTTATTACAGTGCCCCCTTCTGGCAGAATTTATTCAAATTAAGAGAGGACCTGCTGGCCATAGCCAAAAACGTACACAAAAAATTTGGTTCAATTTTCTCAAAATTTTCATACGCTTTTCGATAGTGCAATAATGAAAATGGCACAAAAATCGTTATTACAGCGCCCCTTCCGGCAGAATTAATTCAAATTGAGAGTACCTGATGGCCATAGCCAAAAACATGCACAAAAAAGTGGTTCAATTCTATGAATACTTCTTACACTTTACGGTGGAAAAATATTCAAAATCGCGCAAAAGTCGCTATTACAGCCCCCTTCCAACAGAATTTATTTAAATTCAGAGAGGACCTGCTGACCATAGCCAAAAACATACAGAAAAAATTTGGTTCAATTTTATCAAAATTTTCATACGCTTTTCGATAGTGCAATAATGTAAATGGCACAAAAATCGTTATTACAGTGCCCCTTCCGACAGAATGTATTCAAATTGAGAGAGAACCTGCTGGCCATAGCCAAAAACATACACAAAAAATTTGGTTCAATTCTATGCATAAGTTCATACGCTTTTAGATGGTACAATAACGTAAATGGCACAAAAGTCGTTATTACAGAGCCCCTTCCGACAGAATTAATTCAACTTCAGAGAGGGCCTACTGGCCATAGCCAAAAACATACACAAAAAATTTGGTTCAATTCTATCAAAACTTTCATACGCTTTTCGATGGTACAATAATGAAAATGGCACAAGCATCTTTATTACAGCGCCCCTTCCGGCAGAATTAATTCAAATTGAGAGTACCTGATGGCCATAGCCAAAAACATGCACAAAAAAGTGGTTCAATTCTATGAATACTTCTTACACTTTACGGTGGAAAAATATTCAAAATCGCGCAAAAGTCGCTATTACAGCCCCCTTCCAACAGAATTTATTCAAATTCAGAGAGGACCTCCTGGCCATAGCCAAAAACGTACACGAAAAATTTGGTTCAATTTTATGCATAACTTTATACACTTTCAGAAGGTGCAATAATGTAAATGGCACAAAAATCGTTATTACAGCGCCCCTTCCGACAGAATTTATTCAAATTCAGAGTGGACCTGCTGACCATAGCCAATAACATACACAAAAAATTTGGTTCAATTCTATGTATAACTTCATACACTTTTCGGAGGTACAATAATTAAAATGGCACAAAAATCGTTATTACAGTGCCCCCTTCCGACAGCATTTATTCAGATTAAGAGAGGACCTGCTGACCATAGCGAAAAACATACACAAAAATTTTGTTCAATTCTATGAAAAACTGTATACGCTTTTCGATGGTACAAAATGAAAATGGCACAAAAATCGTTATTACTGTGCCCCTTCCGGCAGAATGTATTCAAATTGAGAGAGGACCTGCTGGCCATAGCCAAAAACATACACATAAAATTTGGTTCAATTTTATGCATAAGGTCAAACGCTTTTAGATGGTACAATAATGAAAATGGCACAAAAATCTTTATTACAGTGCCCCATCCGGCAGATTGTATTCAAATTGAGTGAGGACCTGCTGGCGATAGCCTAAAACATACACAAAAAATTTGGTTCAATTCTATGCATAAGTTCATACGCTTTTAGATGGTACAATAATGTAAATGGCACAAAAGTCGTTATTACAGAGCCCCTTCCGACAGAATTTATTCAAATTCAGAGAAAACCTGCTGATCATAGGTAAAAACATACACAAAAAATTTGGTTCAATTCTATAAAAAACTTCAAACGCTTTTCGAGGGTACAATAATGAAAATGGCACAAAAATCTTTATTACAGTGCCCCATCCGGCAGATTGTATTCAAATTGAGTGAGGACCTGCTGGCGATAGCCTAAAACATACACAAAAAATTTGGTTCAATTCTATGCATAAGTTCATACGCTTTTAGATGGTACAATAATGTAAATGGCACAAAAGTCGTTATTACAGAGCCCCTTCCGACAGAATTAATTCAACTTCAGAGAGGGCCTACTGGCCATAGCCAAAAACATACACAAAAAATTTGGTTCAATTCTATCAAAACTTTCATACGCTTTTCGATGGTACAATAATGAAAATGGCACAAGCATCGTTATTACAGCGCCCCTTCCGGCAGAATTTATTCAAATTGAGAGTACCTGATGGCCATAGCCAAAAACATGCACAAAAAAATTGGTTCAATTCTATGAATTCTTCTTACACTTTACGGTGGTAAAATATTCAAAATCGCACAAAAGTCGCTATTACAGCCCCCTTCCGGCAGAATTTATTCAATTTCAGAGAGGACCTGCTGACCATAGCCAAAAACGTACACGAAAAATTTGGTTAAATTTTATGCATAATTCATACACTTTTAGATGGTGCAATAATGTAAATGGCACAAAAATCATTATTACAGCGCCCCTTCCGACAGAATTTATTCAAATTCAGAGTGGACCTGCTGACCATTGCCAAAAACATACACAAAAAATTTGGTTCAATTCTATGAAAACTTCATACGATTTTCGAGGGTACAATAATGAAAATGGCACAAAAATCTTTATTACAGTGCCCCATCCGGCAGATTGTATTCAAATTGAGTGAGGACCTGCTGGCGATAGCCTAAAACATACACAAAAAATTTGGTTCAATTCTATGCATAAGTTCATACGCTTTTAGATGGTACAATAATGTAAATGGCACAAAAGTCGTTATTACAGAGCCCCTTCCGACAGAATTAATTCAACTTCAGAGAGGGCCTACTGGCCATAGCCAAAAACATACACAAAAAATTTGGTTCAATTCTATCAAAACTTTCATACGCTTTTCGATGGTACAATAATGAAAATGGCACAAGCATCGTTATTACAGCGCCCCTTCCGGCAGAATTTATTCAAATTGAGAGTACCTGATGGCCATAGCCAAAAACATGCACAAAAAAATTGGTTCAATTCTATGAATTCTTCTTACACTTTACGGTGGTAAAATATTCAAAATCGCACAAAAGTCGCTATTACAGCCCCCTTCCGGCAGAATTTATTCAATTTCAGAGAGGACTTGCTGACCATAGCCAAAAACGTACACGAAAAATTTGGTTAAATTTTATGCATAATTCATACACTTTTAGATGGTGCAATAATGTAAATGGCACAAAAATCATTATTACAGCGCCCCTTCCGACAGAATTTATTCAAATTCAGAGTGGACCTGCTGACCATTGCCAAAAACATACACAAAAAATTTGGTTCAATTCTATGAAAACTTCATACGATTTTCGATGGTACAATAATGAAAATGGCACAAAAATCGGTATTACAGTGCCCCTTCCGGCAGAATTTATTCAAATGCTGAGAGGACCTGCTGGCTATAGCCAAAAACATACACCAAAAATTCTGTTCAATTCTATGCATAAGTTCATACGCTTTTAGGTGGTGCAATAATGTAAATGGCATAAAAATCGTTATTACAGCGCCCCTTCCTACAGAATTTATTGAAATTCAGAGAGGACCTGCTGAGCATAGCCAAAAACATACACAAAAATTTTAGTTCAATTCTATGAAAAACTTCATACGCTTTTCGATGGTACAATAATGAAAATCGCACAAAAGTCGCTATTACAGCCCCCTTCCGGCAGACTTTATTCAAATTCAGGGAGGACCATAGCCAAAAACATACACAAAAAATTTGGTTCAGTTCTATGCATAATTTGATACACTTTTCGATGGTACAATATTCAAAATGGCACAAAAATTGCTATTACAGCACTCCCTACCATCGGATTTTTCCAAATTAAGGAAGGACCTGCTTTCCTTAGCTGAAAATTAAAAAATAAAATTTGTTTCAATTGTATTCATAACTTCATACCCTTTTTAATGGTACAATGGCGACAGACACACGAACAGACTGACATTTTCTATAAACATGTTTTTTGGGATCTCTGACCCCTAAATCGTATAAATCCGTTGAAAACCGGAAGTCGAAAAAAATGTCTATTAGAATATTTTCTTCTATTGAAGATAGAAGAAAGTAAAATATTTTACTGTAAGTAATGAAAAAAAGAAACTATTTGGATGTGCCAATCCCAAAACTTTCTTCTACCTCAAATAATTTAATATTTCAAAATGTTGTTACAGATGTCACTAATTCATTTTTATTAGTTCAAATCTATATCATGTTTTAATATTTCAAAATGTTGTTACAGTTGTCACTAATTCATTTTTATTAGTTCAAATCTATATCATATTTTAATATTTCAAAATGTTGTTACAGTTGTCACTAATTCATTTTTATTAGTTCAAATCTATATCATATTTTAATATTTCAAAATGTTGTTACAGTTGTCACTAATTCATTTTTATTAGTTCAAATCTATATCAACTTTGAATTTCATCTTAAATTTCTGTTTGAGTCAATTATTCGGAGTAATAAAATAATCTTAAAAAAAATATATTAACCGACTTCAAAAAAGCGCTAAAAAGAATCAAATAATTCTTTAAACTTCTTTAATCACGAAACGTTATCCATTAACTGCACATCGGACATCATGTATCGGCATAAAAACGTTAAATTTTATATATAGAATTTAATATCTACCAAACATGGATTTTCTAGAGAATATTTTTTACAAAAAATTAATTTACATATTTATGATTTAATTTAAGAATATATACATATAAAAAGTAATCAATTACTTTTTGAAGTTGGTGCCAACCTATCTTAAGTATAGTAAAATTGTGAATATATTGTAGCTATTACCATGAATAAAGTGATGATGGAAAATATTATACAAAATTTTTAAAAAATGCTCCATTACTTCAGCAAATTATTTGTTTAATCATTATCGATTGTGAACGTTTGCACCAACTACAAAAAGTAATTGAATACTTTTTATATGTATATATTCTTAAATTAAATCATAAATATGTAAATTAATTTTTTGTAAAAAATATTCTCTAGAAAATCCATGTTTGGTAGATATTAAATTCTATATATAAAATTTAACGTTTTTATGTCGATACATGATGTCCGATGTGCAGTTAATGGATAACGTTTCGTCATTACAGAAGTTTAAAGAATTATTTAATTCTTTTTAGCGCTTTTTTGGAGTCGGTTAATTTTTTTTTTGAAAAGATTATTTTATTTCCTACTTTTTAGTTATTCATACCGTAACACATAATTATCCGGATTTCAACATCTGCTGAATAAGTAAATTATTTGTCAAATAAATTATAATTTACGAAAATTATTTATTAAACAAATAGTTTTTAATAAATTCTTAATAATTTCATTAAAAGTATTGATTTTATTAGCATTTAATACTTATGATATTTTTTTAAACAAGTACATTGTATTCACAACAGTCTACATTCATTTATTTATTGATCACATACACCTGACTTGTGTGCGTGACATAAGGGACCCGCTTATAAGTTATCGTTAATATACAAGGACAAAATAGCACAAGGACATTGAGCTTTGAAAAGGGGGGGGGGGTTCTAGATAGCACAAGAAAATTTACAACACCAGATAAATACATCTGGGAGCTCCACAAAGAGTGTGCAACGGAGCTAGCGGGAGTTGAACCCGCAGCCCAACTACGCTCTCAAGCGATTAGTGGTGTGGTGCCTTAACCATTCAGCCACAGTCTACATTCAAGAATTATTTTTTGTAAGACTCCGTTGTCAAGAAGCAAAATGCAGACTATGTAGCAATATTTGTATTGACTTTTCATGTATATTGACCAGGACCGAGATATATTGTTCGCTGTTAGCGAAATGAGATCAATCAGAAGCCTGCCTTTTTGCGAACTTAAAATTTTTATAGAGTGAGTCCTTTTAAATTTCAAAATTTCTTCTATCAAATAAAACAAAATTTTCTGTACTAAAATACTGGCATCCAAAAAGCTGTAGACTTGTCAGGTTTGAAAATGTTGTCCAGGGCCCACCGTGGCTGATTGGTCAAGGCATCACGCCGCTAATCGCTTGAGAGCGTAGGTGGCTGCGGGTTCGAATCTCGCTGTCTCCGTTGCACACTCTTTGTGGAGCTCCCGGATGTGATTCTGTGGTGCTGTAAATTTCCTTGTGCTATGTCCTTCCTGTATATTGACGATGACTTATAAGTGGGCGTGACGTCAAGCACACATGTCAGATACATATATTCAATAAACCAATCATGTGGTCCATAATTCTACATTATTCTTTTCCGATAATCTCCATCAATTGTTTCCTCATATAAGGCGCCTCTATTTGAGAGTGGTGACTCAGACTCTGTTTATACATACGTGTTTGGCAAAACACTACGGCAAAACTAGACATTTTCTGTCCCAGAACTTAGTGATACTCGCTTGGGCAAGTTTGATTATACGAGTGGCGGACAATTTAACAAGCATTAGTTTGGCAACAATGGCAAGCTCTTCACGATTCATGGCGATAGTTTTTGTCCAGAATCTATCAATCAGTAATTTTTTCCCGTATGTCACAATAATCATACCAATACTACAGCGCCTAGAATACCTAGTGTGGAAATATGCTATCCAAACAGTGCTAAAAATTTGTATCCCTTAAATGTGCGACGATACTGCTAAAATTTCAAGTGTCGATCGCAGCGACACCTGCGGGATTTTCGTATTACTAGTATTACATTGTATAGACTAGCAATTTCTTGCAGTTGTAGGAAATATCCTGCAGATGTCGGTGCGATCTGCATATTGCAGCAGTATCATTGCACATTTAAGGGATACAATATTTTAGCGCTTTTTTAAGCATTAAAGGGATAGCCGATTTCCACACTATATATTCTAGGCGGTATACTTGAGCAGTAAAGACATCAGAACTGAGCGTCAATGATTAGGTGTTTAGACTGAATCTGATAACCGAAGACAGTGCTGCTACACATAAGAAGGCACTTTTAAAAATCTGCAGCTTTAGCTGCATAGTCACTCCACCGCTTTTATAGAATATTTCTAATCTGATCTATGAGAATGACCCATATCATAGTCAAGTAATCGTTTTCTATAAAAGCGGTGGACTGACTATGCAACAAACGCTACAGATTTTTAACAATGTGTATATGGACGCACTTTGCAGTGCACCGACTAATGGAGACACTTTGCTGAACTCTGGTGTATAAGGCCACTTTGCTATTGAATGGAGGATATTCCATCTACGATTTGATGACGTGGTCAAGGTAACAACTTCTAGCGCAAAGAAGGGAAGGCTCCTTAGACGTAATGAAAAACCCTCGCCAGCCAGTGAAACAGTTCATGCGGAAACCAGTTGTAGCCTCTCTTCTTGTCAGTTAGAAGTTCTTTGAGTAAATGGAGGATATTCCATCTACGTTTTGATCACGTGATCAAGGTAAAAACTTCTAACGTGAAGAAGGGAAGGCTCCGCAGACGTGTAATATAAATCCACACTAGTCAATGAAACAGTTCATGTGGCAAAGCAGTAGTATCTTCCTTTCTTATCAGTTAGAAGTTCATTGGGTAAATTACCGGTAACACGTCACTTTTTTCAGCCTGGAACCCAGATTTGGAATATCCTCCATTACAGGTATCACCTGACTTTTTTCAGCCTCGAACCCAGATTTGGAATAAAGTCCATAGTAAGCTTTTTGATACTCACTTCCGATGTCGGTTAGCATCGTTTTAGACATTTGGGTTTTTCTGAATGCGGCATCTTTTCTAGACAAGATCTCGCACTTCGGAAAGTAAAGTTCGCATCCAGTAAACTATAAGGTCCACATCAATACCTACGGACATCGAAATTGGGTGTAGAATAGCTGACAATCCATCAATAAAGTTTACACATCACAGCACGGCAAAGTCCTTTAAGAGAAACTTATGTCCAAACTATAGCAAACCTACACTGTTAAAAATATCGTGAAAGATTACCTCTGTTTTTAAAGTCTATCTATTTTCTGACCAATGAGAATGCTACATAAACTCCTATGAAGCGTTCTCATTGGTCAGAAAATAGATAGTCTTTATAAACAGAGGTAAATTTTCACGATATTTTTAACAGTGTAGGCATTTTATATTACATAACTACAGCGTCTAGAATATATAGTGTGGAAATCGGCTATCCCAGTAATACTTAAAAAAGTGCTAAAATATTGGATACCTTAAATGTAAAATGATTCTGAAATCCCCAATGAGTCGATCACAGCGACAGCTGCAGGACATTTTTTTAAACTCTAAGACGATTTGGTTACAGCGTCTAGAATACCTAGTGCGGAAATATGCTACCCAAACAACGCTAAAAATTTGTATCCCTTAAAAGTGCGACGATGCTGCTAAAATCCCAAATGTCGATCGCAGCGACATCTGCGGGATTTTCGTATTACATTGTATAGACTAGCAATATCTTGCAGATGTAGAAAATATCCTGTAGATGTTGCTGCGATCTGTATATTTCAGCAGCATCGTTGCACATTTAAGGGATACAATATCTTAGCACTTTTTTAAGTATTACCAGGATAGCCAATTTCCACACTTTAAATTCTAGGCGCTATAACAGTGTCTAGAATATATGGTGAGGAAATCGTCTATCCCCGTAATACTTAAAAAAGTGCTGAAATACTGGATCCTTTAAATGTCAAACAGTGCTGAAATCCAATGAGTCAATGACAGCGACGTCTGCAAGATATTTTCTAAAACTCCAAGAAGATTTGGTCTAGACACTGTAATAATACGATGTTTACTTTGAAATCTGAAAATATATCGCAGATGTCGCTGCGATCGGTACCCTTGATTTCAGCGTCATTCCACATTTAAGGAATTCAACTTTTTAGCGCTGTTGGGATAGCAGATTTCCACACTATATATTCTAGACGCTGTAATTTGGTTACAGCGTCAAGAATACCTAGTGTAGAAATATGCTATCCAAAATGTGCTAAAAAATTTTATCCCTTAAATGTGCGACGATACTGCTAAAATGCCAAATGTCGATCGCAGCGACATCTGCGGGATTTTCGTATTACTAGTATTACATTGCATAGACTAGCAATACCTTGCAGTTGTAGAAAATATCCTGCAGATGTCGCTGCGATCTGTATATTGCAGCAGCATCATTGCATATTTAAGGGATACAATATTTTAGCACTTTTTTAAGTATTACAGAGATAGCCGATTTCCACTCTATGTAATCTAGTCGCTATAATTTGGTCCAGCTCTAGATACTGTAAGCATGCTCACAATACCTACTGGGTTCCGATCCTGAACCGTTCTCACTGGTTCCCCAGATTCAGATATCCAGAACATATTGACTGACTATCGCAGTAGTACAGCGTCTAGAATACATAGTGGAAATCTGCTATTCAAATAGAGCTAAAAGTTGTATCCCTTAAATGTGCAACGATGCAGTAATCCAGGGAGCCGATCGCAGCGACATCTGCGATATATTTTCAAATTTCAAAATAAACATCATCGTATTATTGCAATGTCTAGACCAAATCGTCTTGGAGTTATAGAACATATCTGAAGATGTCGCTGTGATCGACTCATTGGATTTCAGTATCGTTTGACATTTAAGGGATCTATTATTATAGCACTTTTTAAAGTATTACTGGGATAGCCGATTTCCACACTATATATTCTAGACTCTGTAGCAGTAGCACTTAGAAAGTACTAAAATATTGCATCCCTTAAATGCAAAACGATGCTGAAATCCAAAGAGTCGATCGGAGCGACATCTGAGGATATTTTCTAAAACTCCAAGACCATTTTGTCTAGACGCTCTTATAATGCAATGTTTACACTGAAATTTGAAAATATAACGCAGGTGTCTCTGCGATCGGCTCATTGAATTACAGCATCATTGCACATTTAAGGGATACATATATTTAATGCTGTTTGGATAGCAGATTTCCACACTATTTATTCTAGGCGTTGTACTTGTGCTCTGATACATGAGAAACTTTAAAGGTTGATTTTCAAATTTTCGACATCGACTTCCGATATCGGTTTGTGTCTTTGTGGGCCTTCCGGTTTGGTGGATGACAGAATGGCCGGGATCCAAATAGATTTTTCGTTCTTAGCGAAACAAGATCGGACAATCAAAAGGTTGCGTTTTTGCAAACAGCGAAAAGTTCGCAAAACTGCAGGCTTCTGATTGGCCAATCTCGTTTAACTACCAGCGAAAAATCTATCTGGACCTCGACCCTTGTCCATTTAAGTTTTCGCACTTTGAAAGATCACGTATCTCTGTAAGAGAAACAGTATGGAAGATGAGTGCTTATAATGGACTACTGCTTCAAAAAGGATTTGAATTTTAAAGTTTTTATTTTTTTTTAAATGTTCTAATCATCAGATTTTTATAAAATTGGAATGAGACCAAATGGGTAACTTAAACTTTCAAACCAAAAAAAAAAATATCAAAATCGGTTCATATTTAAGAAAGTTATGAGTGAACGTGGACAAAACATACATACAGGTCGAATTGATAACCACCTTCTGTTTGAAGTCGGTTAAAATGAGTTAATCTCGATTATGATATCTATTAAAATCTTGAATAGTCTATTTATCAGGATATGCAGTTCCCGTCGATTCACGAGCCACTGGTGTACAATAGAACTACGAAAAATTAAGAAGATCACACAAAAATCGCTATTACAGCGTTCCCTTCCGGCGGAATTTTTTCACATTCAAGGAGGACCTTCTTGCCATTGCCAAAATCATATACAAAATATTTGTTTCAATTCTATGCATAACTTCATAATCTTTTCGAAAGTACAACATTGAAAATGGCACAAAAATCGCTATTACAGCACCCCATTCCGGTGGAATTTTTCCAAATTAAGGAAGGACTTGCTTGCGATAGCGAAGAACTAAAAAATAAAAATTGGTTCAATTGTATGCATAACTTCATACACTTTTCAAAGGTACAATATTAAAAATGGCCAAGTTAATCTCCAAGTTTGTAGATGTGAGGTGCTGAGTTCGAACCCAATCTCGACCGTCGGCCTAATGGTTGAGAATTTTCCGTTGTTTTCTTCGAACCTTGGATATCCCTGCAAAATATGGGTTATGTTCCCTTAGAAAGACCGCCCCCCACGGAGGGCACTCCCAATCCCCTTCGGGCCCATATCCCTCGTGTAGATAACTGGCATAAATCACACCAACACGCAGTTCGGTATGAAAATAGACGTTAGACCCGGCCTAGTAGGATCTTCTGAAAATGTTCCCGGGCCTGACCCGACCCGACCCCAGAATACAGACTTTTATTAACGGATTCGCCGGGACGACAAAAAGCCTGAAGTTGTGAGGGCTAAAATTATGAAAAAACTCTTAATTGACATGTTAGAAAAAGCATTGTTTTAAATTACGCATTTAACATTTATTTACGGGCATTTAAATAGTACAGAAAGGAAATGGAAACAGCAAACGTCAAACTGAATCGGAAGTTTAGGATATAGAAAGAAGTTACTTTTTCACGTGCAATTTTTTAAAAAGCATTTAAACATTTTATTTGGAGATAATCTATGTTTAAACTTTAAATGCGTTTTTCTGCATTATGTTTTTTTTTAAACCATTTCTTGTCTTTAAATATTGTAAGTCATGAATCGTTAAATAAAAAATCTGCAAACTTGGAACATGTCTTTTTTTATTATTTAACATTAATTTTGTTTCGGCAAATTAAAAAAAAAATTACTTTTGAAAAGAAGGTTTTTAAAAAAATAAGTTACATAATTTTTTAAATAACTATTTTTAATATTTTTAAAATTAATATTTAAAAACATCATGAAACGAAACTAAAATTGTACTTTCCTCTTTAATTAAATGAAAAAAAAACTTGAAATCCGATGAATAATGTTTCGAGTTATAACGATTTTAATTTAAATCCACTTAAAAAAATACTAATAATTTAAAAATGTTTTAAACTTTATGAGAAAACTTATGATGTGATTTTGTTTGCAAATTATATGGTTAACCATCACAAAAAAAGAAAAAAATCAAAATTCTAACTCAACAAATATATTTTTTTACATGTTTCCTAGAACTCTTAAAGTAATATTGTTCTTTGAATTGCACGTATTTCAATTTTTGTCTAATCCCTTAAAACCTGATGAGTTATTTAAACGGCCGCGAGTTTTACAGATATGAAGATGCAATTTTTTGTGCTTAATTCAAGAATGGATAAGTAAAGTTATTCTAATTGGAATTTTTACCTTACGGCGGTCGTATACAAATTTAATTTTCGTATATTCTCAAATAGAACCCCCATGAAGTTGCAACTTATGTCATCCTATTTTGCACCTTTTTTAAAAGTTTGTAATTGGAAGTATGGGTCTAGGGGCAATATTTAAGGATATAGCCTATTGTTTCGATATTTCTGAATCACACTTTATAATCAAACACAGCTTACATTAAAAGAGTGACCACAGTAAATTTTTGCTATAGACATAAGTCAATAAAAATAGCATAAAGCAAATGACAGCATTCTATCAGTTCTATGTAATCTTTTTCGACAAAAAACTTTACAGAAACATATTAAAAAAGCTGATAATTTATTACACATAACAATAGCATGCATCGTATAATATTAAAGCACTATTGAAGCAGAAAAAAATATATTTAAGGCACATTGTAGCATCATAGTCATACTTTTTTTGTCTGCTTAGGTGCTTGTGTCAAGAATATATAAAGAACCTGATCCCCAGCTCCATCAAATAATTTTAAAAAAATTAGATAATACAATATTTAAAAAAGAGTTTGCAGTATATGTCGTAAGCTATGGCAGAAAAAGTTCATAAGTTAGGAAAGATTTAATGTAATATATTTTTTGCTATAAGTTCTGCTAATAATATGACCAATGAGAGAAAATATCCTACAATAAGAACAAGGAATGCTCCAGTGAAATCTTTAAGCGTCAGAGGTTTCCAATGTGTAGCATCGGGATCATCACTTTTTGTCTTACAAGGAGAGGGCCAACCTTGTTAATCCAGATTTTGATTATTTTAATATATGTTGTAGAGTAGAGACCCCTTAGTCTGAGGTTCAACGAATTTTATACAACGCTAATTAGTTCTTGAGAAACCAGGAGGTGTCTAATATTAGTATACAATTTAAATACTTACTCTGTAACAAAGATAACAGGTTGGGCGTAGCTCAGTTGGTACGGCGTTTGTTGGCTGATCCGCGGGCTCGGGATAGATGCCCGAAAGCTCTAAATTTATTTTTCTTATTTTTTGTTTTATAAATATACTTGTAATTATAACTTAATAGTCTAATTTTCAATTAAAATTTATAATATTGTATATCAGTTATAATTTTAACTTATTTAATTTTTACTTTTAACTAAATAGTTGTATAAAACATCATAAAACTGTTAATTTTTTAAAAATCACTTTTAAAATGTATTTCATATATTCTTTATGGATGCAATGATATTGAACAATTGTGTTAATTCGTGATTTTAAAGAAACATCATTTATGCATTGCTTTAACAAGGAAAGACAATACGATGATACTATTACTCTGTTTTTAAAGTAACAAGCATAATTATATTAAAAATTAGCATCGGAATTAAATTACTACGGATTTTTTGCATATTAAAGATTGTTAAATTTATAATAGGTATGCTTGCGTTTTCAAATATTTTGTTTTCCCCTTTATCTTCTTTCTGCTTTTATTTTTATTTTATTTGAATGTGCTTTATTTTATCATAACTGGATGGCGCCAAAACAAGTTTGTAACGATTGTTGATTTTTTATTATTCAATAATAGATCCAATTTCTTTTTAAATATCTTTAAAGATGAGAAATAATAGTTCAAAATAAAAAATGATAAATTTAAATTCAAATTTGTTAACATTATAATTAGTGCACGATATTAAAATTTTTAATTGAGATTACTAAATTATAATTACAAGTATATTTATAAAAGAAAAGATGACAAAGACAAATGTAGCGCGTTCGGGTATGGAACCCGGGCCCACGGATCAGCTAGAAAAGACCGTACCAACTGAGCTACGCCGGGGCCTTCGCGAAACAACTTCCTTCTCTTACGGGCCAGCTTCAAGACGAAAATGTACAGCAAGATGGCGGCGCAAGAGATCTGAGTAGCAAACGAAGTAGGTCGGATAGTTGTATATTTGTATAAAAAAAAAAGTGCTAGAAATTTCCGTTTTGGAATATTTTATTGACCAATTTGTGGCTTGTTTTAGATCTATTTGATTTATACATTCAATAATTAAACAGAGAAGGGTCATTAAACAGGTGCTTTTTTTTTTCTCCTCTGATTTAAAATATATTCAAATACATTTGATTCGCCGTTTTTAACGGAGATTTTAACTTGAAATATTTATTTATGGTAGAAAAAATCATACATTAAAATTATCAACTTTATCGTGAAAAAATAAAAATACAAAAATAGTTAAAGAACTGGGATTCATGGTATTTTTCGGAGAGTTTAACTTGAAACATACATTTATGACAGGAGATATCATGTATTAAAATAACACAATTTTAGCAGATAATAATTAAATTTCCCTTTAAAAATAAATACGTCTTAATTTAAAAGTATAAATTTCAAGATTGATATTACATAAAATCAAAAATAAAGAGATTAATTTTTTTTAAACAATTAAAACAAAAATTCTATTTATCTATTAAAATTTTAATTTTAGAATGAGATTGCCCGAATAAAGTGTATAAGTACATGATGTAGGCAGATAGTGGTAAAATAAAATGGCTCCAGGAAATGTTATTATTTCTAATTGTAAATGGTTTTCAAATTTTTAAAAACTAATTATAATTAGTTTTTAAAAACACTTTTACAATAGTATATTTACAAAAGTACTTTCCTAAAATTCAAAGAGCCCAAAATCTTATTGTACAACTCACTATTGAAAAGACTGAAAATTTAGGTCTGGATTTCATAAGTAAATGAAAGTGTGGAAGCCAACGTTGCTATATATTTAAGGAAGCAGTTTACCTTTTCAACATTTTTTAAAATTTAAATAAATGATTCAAATGGTGCAATAAGTCACTGCATTTCAATGTTCAACTAAAAGTACATTTTAAAAAAATGCTTTTTAACTGCATATTTAGTTAAAAATTTAAAATAGTTTAAAACATTTTGAATTTTTTAAAATTCTACTTTTTTAAATATTAATATTTTTGCCCATTTTTTAAAAAAATTTTTCAAATGTGTATTACGCAAGACTGAGCATGGAGTTTTAGATAAATCAAATGTTACATTTAATATAATTTTTTCACTGATATACATAGTGTAAAAGAGTGAAATCTAATACATCTTCATATACTTTTATTAAAAAAATAAATAAAATAAAACCATGAAGGACAATTCCATGCTCATATTTTTCACATAATTCCATGCTCATGTTTTTCACATATATAATAAAGAACATGTACAAAAAAGTTTAAATGTATATCTGAAATACGAAAAAAAGGCCTTAGCATTTTTAAAACATGAAAGTGAAGAAAATAGGAACGTAGCCAAAAGAAAAAGAAAAAAAAAAAAAAAAAAAAAAAAAAACATTTAAAGTTGGTTGTTTCTGGGTAATTGCGCTCGGTGTATTAAGGAAATTTACACTATTTGGCGTTATAATCGCCGTATGGGTAAAAATGAGGTGTCACAATATTCATAATTAAATAGGCTTCCATTTAATATTTTTTTAAATATAAAAAATCGATTTTTTGGGTTAATTTTCAGGTGAACTGTCCCCTTAAGTTATGTGTTTGTCAGGAATTCCGAATATAATAATAAAATAAATAACTATACAAAAGTCAAGAATGACAACAGAAAACTCACTTCTAATAAAATAAAATCACATGTATTAACAAACATGTAACAGTCGTTGATAAGTTTCCAGATATTTCAACTTCCTTAATACTTGTCTGTTTAAGTGAGATTATTTTTTTATGCAATATTAAATACCATGTATTTTTTAAATTATTGTAAGTATGTGCTTACTGTTAGTGAAAAATGCTATTTTAGTTGTAACACCTACCAACGGAATGTGAATTTTAAATTATGCATACATTATGAAAATTAAATTTTTTATTGATAAATGATAAATAGAATTTTTGTTTTAATTAATAAAAAAATATAACATTTTTATTTATGAGTTTATGTAATATCAATCCTGATATTTATAATTTTAAATTAAGACATTTTAATGTAAGAAATTTTTAAAGGGAACTTTGTCATAAATGTATATTTCAAGTTAAAATCATAGATGAAAACCGCGAATCAAATATTTTCGAATATATTTTAAATCAAAGGGCAAAAAGAAGCAAAAAAAGAAAGAAAGTACCTGTTTAGTGACCCTTCGATGTTTAATTATTGAATGTATAATTCAAACAGCCATAACAAAATATTACAAAACGGAAATGTATAGCACTGTTTCTGATGCATACATACAACTATTCGACTTGGTTCGTTTGCTAACTCAGATCTCTTGTGTGATTCATCTTATTCTTGAAGCAGGCCCGTAGAGAAGAAAGTTGTTTCGCGACGGCCCCGGCTACGCCCAACCTATGCTTGCTGTTACAAAGTAAGTATTTAAGTTGTATACTAATATTAGACACCCGTTTTCTCAAGAACTAACGAGCGTTGTATAAAATCCATTGAACCTGAGACTAAAGGGTCTCTACTCTTTAACATATATTAAAATAATCAAAATCTGTGATTAACAAGGTTGGCCCTCTCCTTGTTAGATCGACTCAACTCCGATATAAAACATCTACCTCTAATCATTTTTTGATGTAGATCTGCTGAAAACATGCGATAAACAACACGATCGAGCTTCTTTGGGTAACAAAATTGTTTTGAATAAGGTACTGCAGTGTGAATTAAAGAGAAGCTATCTTCAGAGATGAAGTAGTCCCTGCTGAACTTCATTAAATCAAGTCTATCTGATATAAATGCTTTTTCACGTGCATAACTGAAAAATGCTCTGTTACTATTTAGAGATTTATTTTCACCTCTTTTTAAACAATCTAAAATTGATTTGAGGCGATCGTCGTTTGAATCTATCGGCCATTTTCACCCCCTTTGTATATCATACACATTATTGAATTTTCCTTCTCAGCTTTGGATAATTCCGTTATACCACGAATTACAATCATCTTGGGAACGGTGATAACAGACAATATAATCGATTTGTAGCTGTTAGTGAGAACAGTGATTTCTAAAAACCAAAAAAGCAGAAACAGCGTAGTTCGTCTTTGTCTTGCGTGAAAAGAAAATGATTTTTCTAATAGGCATCCAATAGTTTCAAGTAGAATAATAGAAAAAAGTTTCCGTATTTTCAACAGAATATACAAGAGAAGTGACATTAGAATAACACACAGTCCTATGCCTACCCACATTTTAAAGGAGAAAACATCAAATATAGCAAAACTTTTTGGATATGGTTTCGGTTTATCTGTCATAAAAGTAGCATCCGACACGTGTATTGGATATGTAAAGTTTACTGTTTCACTTCTTTCTTTTGTTGCAGTCAACAGAAGGCGTGATAAATCAGCTTTTCCACTTACTAACATTCCCATAATTCCATCCCAAGTTCCACCAGGCTTCTTGACACTGTATCCGCCGTCTTTTGGCATGGTTATACAGTAGACTCCCTTAAATCCACGACCGCCTAAAATCCGCGTATTTTTTCAGATGTAAACAATGAAATTTACAGTTAAGTTGCAGGAACAAAATTCAAGATGGCGGCGAAATCAGCGGCTACCGCAATGTTTTTTTTTTTTTTTTTTTTACTAAATTTTTTGTTAATCATTCTCTTTTGGTTATTACAGCTGATTTATTACTAAATAAATTTACATTACTTTTGATTTTGATATAAATTAGCATATCTATATGATGGCGTATCGATCTTACGATCGCTTTACCACTAGATGGCAGCATAGGACTTTTGGAATCGAATAGAATTGATTTCATTGGTAACAATTTCATATTTTTCTGAATTTTTATTTTACATAATTATTTTAATAATTACTTGCGTTTAAACTAATAAATTATTTTAATATTTTACTTATTTTAATGTTTCCCTTTATTGTAAGCGTTCATTATAATTTCCCTTGCTTAACTACCAATCAAATTAATGTTTCAAAAATGTAAACAAATCAATGACCAGAAATCCGCAAAATTCTAAAATCCGCACAACCTTTGGTCCCAAGCTGTGCGGATTTGAGGGAGTCTACTGTATTAAAGGTGACACCAAGACCTTTGGCAAGGTCTCGAATTAGTGGAGCATCTATAACACTGATGAGAGTTCCATCATGATTGCGTATGGCAGCATCTGTTTCATTCTCCAGAGGTTTGCGAGCCACAAGTTTCAATATTTTCGATGAATGTCCTCCAGTCATTCTCTTCCTACATTCTAAATTATAAATTAGTTTTACATCAAAATACTTCAATTAAATGACATACGCAAAAATACATTACATGAATAACACTCATTAAAATAACTTGCATATAATAAATTTGCTATTGTGAACTATTGCTATATACACAATAACATATTCCGAGCATTTGCATATTCCGCTCAGCCCACTGATTGAGATAATGGCCATAAATGGAGGAACATGGACGAAGTTCACTGGTTGGTATCAGCGCAATGTAGACGGTCGATGACTTTATTTGTGGTCATCCCTGTAGATTTTTAATTTGCTTCGGGGACTTTGCATTTAACTTGAATAACAATGGTCAGAACAGAAGAGAATGAAAATTACTTATGGGAAGTTTTCTGCAATATTGATTTTAATGGAAGGGAAAAGTGCACGGTTATCTTTTAATTAAAATATGAATGTGTGTTTGTGTGTAACATTTTCTTCTATGAGAATAGAAAAAATAAGGTGTAGAAAAAATCATAATTTTTTTGTAATGGTCTACAGATGTTTCCATAAGTCTCGAAAATTTGAAATTTATGTTATTTTTCTGAATATAAGTTTGTCGTTTTCAGTAATGGTCATTTAAGTGAGAAGGGTAAATACCCAGCATTTAGCTATTTATTTTTGGGGTACATAATCGGGTATTTACCCGAACTAGGGGTACATACCCAAAAATTCGACACTTTCATACTTCAATCTAGAAAATCATAATCTTAAAAGAATTATTAAAACCATTGGTTACAATGCGTCAAATATGAGAGCATCTTTATCATTAGTTGAAGAAAAATATCTGCATGCAGTATGATTGAGTGACGTTGCCAATCATTTACATTTACTATTTTCTCATATTTTCAGACAATTAATCTTTTTTTTGTACAAATGTAATTGATTAGACGAACAACTGTTTATACGCAATGTTTAGTCAATTTCTAGATGAAGATGAAAAAAAAACGATTCCTTGAAATTACCAGGATAAACTAAGTGGGAAAGTTATTTGCATCGCCTTAAACCTTTTATGCTCAAGTTACATAAAAGTTTGTAATTAAGTTAGATTTTTTTTAAAAATATTTATCGGACAACAAAGTAATAAAGTCTTCTACAATTTTGTATTATAATACCAAATAAAGACACTTCTTAAATATACAATAAAAAGGAGCTTACCCCTCAGGACCGGTGACTATTACACAAATTTTATTTGGTTGTCACTACTTTTTAAGAAAGTTTCCTTTACTTAAATAATCGGGAAAATGCCAAATATTACTTTTCTTTTTTACTGGTACGAAAAACAAATTCTGTATGCACTTTTTAAGGGTGCATATATTCAAATACGAGGGCAGAAGAAAGTTTTCTTTCCATTCTCGTAGTGGTCGTACGTAGTATAAGTAAGATATACACCAAATCAATTGTAGAACTTTGTAAGAAACAACGATTTATTACATAATGCAATTAAAATAAAAAAATCTAAAAACCCGACTACGCAAAAAGAGAACTGATTAATTAATTCCCATCAATTTGAATTATATTACTTACCTATTTTTTTTATTTACTTGTATTGATGACTTTTAAGTTGTGTTTAATTGTTAGTTCCTATCTATAATCACTTTTTTGATGAGGTCTATAGATGTCTACGATGGTTAGAGTTGCAGTCAAGCTAGAGATCCTACCTACACAACTTCCAAGTTGTATAATATTTAAACGGAGCTTCTGACTGTAAAATAGTCAATGAAACATCGTCTTCATTTTGAAAGACATATCCAATGATATGTCCCTCAATAGGGTGCGTAAAAATTTTTTTTCGTCTCTACCGCCATTTTGTATTTTACGGCCGCCATTTTGAATTTATAAAAACAAAACCTATCCTATAACCATCGGGCTGTTAAGACGAATTGATAGAGACTTTATTCATTAAAATCCATTCTGCCGTTGGGATGTTTCGATGGTATAAAGAAATCCACTTACAGAGATACGCGTGAAATACATAACCCTTCTTTTTAGTCGGGTAAAAAGATAAAAAATGGCATTTTTATGTTCCAACAGCAGACGAAACTAGACTATACCAGTACACAGACGTGTGGAGAAATGAGTTCGAATGCTGGGATATATGAACGTTCACATGAGAACCAAAAAGACACGTTGACCCTTTAGAAAACTGCAGAGAAAAAACAAACCGTTGATCTAAAACTATTATTTTAAACAATATAAAGGATTAAAAGAATAAAATATATTTGAAATTAGGGTACTTAGAGAAGAAGCTCATCAACTAAACAGAATACTTTTAGGTGAAATAGTATAGTTTCTACTAGACCATAATATATAGTTATAACTTTTCGATTTACAAGCCCAGATTATTAAAATTAACTTTTTGATACATGTATGAATTCTTGAAGAAGTAAATACAAATAATGGATTCATTTTGTTTCCGATGACTTATATCAAAAAGACGTGCGAGAGAAGGACCCCAACAGTACGAGGAGTTACAAGATCAGAGACTGAATGACTGATTGTACATAAGAAGGTGATGAACAGTTCTATACTTCAAATACGAGTATCAAGCCAAAATATAAAGTCTTCTGATTTATTATAACCCTAACAACTCATTTAAAGTAAATTTTGAATTGCAATCTTGCCAAGAAATTTATTATTAGGCATAACTGAAATTTTAATGTACAGCTGGGCGCAGGAGAATCTATAATAAAGAATCGTAAATTATACTATACAAATGGGGGCACCATAAAAAAATAAACTCTAATCTGAATGTGTAGCCTCCTTTATTTTTAACAGAGATATAATTTAAAGGGAAATAATCATTTTTATTGACTATTGATCTGAGCGCTATAATAATGTTTAGATTACAGCGGGAAAAGGCAATCGATGAAACAGTATATTTTTATTTATTCATTAACGAAAAGAAAAGTATGTAATTGCATTGTTAATGATTTTTAGGATGAGAAAATTAATTAATTTATTTATTTTATAAACGGCTGAAAATTTGAGAAGCATTAAAGAACGTTATTTATTACATCATAAGTGACGTGTTTTGGATTCGTATTGAGAACGTCATGTTCATTTAATATTTAAAAAACAAAACACCATAATATATCGTCCTAACTACTTCCTGTACCCTTATTGTAAAAAAAAAATAAATAAATAAAAATAAACGATAAGATAGAAAGAAAAGCTTAACCAGGACAAATTTACAAAACAGACGAAAAAAAATCTGGCATTAATTATCTTTACCTTGCAACAGATATATTAAATTTTCTGATACAAGGATGTATAGTCGGTCAAATAAAAGAAAACAAGCATTTTAACCCTTTATCTACTGACGGTACTTATAAGTACCATTAAAATAACTTGTTATAAAATTAATTTAATACATCGATAAATAGTAATACAATTTAGAATGAGTTATAGATGAATTACTTTATCTTGTTCCAAAAGCGTTATTGATTACGCAAAACAAAAATATTTTTAAAAGGATGATTTCTTTTGCCTTTGCATCTTTCCAGCTTTCTCGTCGGTAGGGAGGGGGTGGATTTTTTAATTCGGAAATAGTTTTATATTTCTATTGTAAGAACAGTATATTTATACATTTCCTAATTCTACAAAATACTAAGAAAAGTATTTAAAATAAAATATTTGAGTGGGGTTATAAATAATGCACAAAATAACTATAAATTCGAATTTATTTAATCCTTCTAAATCCTTCAATCCTTCTAAAATCCATCTAAAATTTATTAAATGATTATGTAAATCTCCTAATGTACTTCCAAAAATTTACGAAAAATGCTTTAGAAGATAAAATTTTCATGAATTCATAATTCAGTACATAAAGGGTTAATGCCCACATTCTCAGAGAAAGAAATTAAACAGCCTTTCAACTGAAAGTTGACTTTTTAAATTTGTGTTTAAAAAAATAATAAATAAGTTTAGTAGTCATCTTCCAACTTAAATTGTACCAAACTCTGAAATTTTCAATACGGGTTCATAATTTTCACACCATATTTGACTTTTTCTCTAAATTTTACTCCTTGTAAATTCTCTCCTTGTAAATCCTCTCCTTGTAAGATAAGCCTTGCAACCCTAGAACCTATCAACAATAAACAGAAATACGCAATCATATTAATCCCTTTCTGGTATTACAATGTTTATGGCGCTGCCTAACAGACAAAAGGTACTAGGCTCGAGATATGGATGTTTCTAGAAGGTCGGACTTCGCTTTAAATCCGTTATTTTTCAACCTCGTTTGCAAAAGGTGACAGTAGTATGCGAAATCAAGTGACTCATCAATTTATATGACATATGTAAACTTATATGGGGCATTCTCACAATCTTTTGACTTTTGGGGGAAAAAAATCTGGCGAAATTAAACTTGCTAAAGTAACATTTTAATCTGATAGACGAATGCCTTAATGATTCAAAATAAAGAAAAAATGGTCAGCAGCGAAAATTTTTTTATTTAACAGAGGTTTAGGTTAAACTTGCGAGTTTAATTTTCCTTACCATTTTACCCCTATAACTTTTTATTTTCTTCTAAATTTTTACTTACAATGAATTTGAATAGTACCCACAGGACATTCAAATAAGAAATAATACAAATGTAGTACTTTTAATATAGAATTTTTGCATAACATTATCTTAAAGGGGTGCTAAAGAAGGGACGGTAAGGTGAAAAAAGGGACGAACTGGTAAAAAAAGAGGCGGAATGGTAAAAAAAAGAGACGGTTAGGATGGAACGGCAAGGAAAATTACCACCTATTTTTAGGAAAATCATGTTAAGACTAAGACAGCGCCACAATGTTCATTGATTTTTCGAAACAGTTGTTAACATTGGATTAAATTATTATTATTTTTTTTAATTTACCTCGAAAAGTGCAGGAATAAACCTTGGGGACGGTAAGACTACCAATAAAGCCACGGTGCTTGAAATTGATATTTAAATGCTGATTTATATTCTGCAGTCAATTTCCTGTCAAAGAATTTTAGATATTCTTTCTCTAGCATACTTCTGCATGAGCAAAAACTTGAAAAAATTCTGTCGCAGCATCTGAAGTGATTTTCTGTATAATTTTAGAAGAGGGATGGTAAAAAATCTAAAACCCAGGGACAGAGTTCAAAAAATAATATCAACCCTAAAAATGTGCGCAGGCTAATTTTTAGTTACATATTTATGTAAAACAATAGTTCCAGTTTCAGAAAAAAATTAAATTGAATTATTTTTATTGAAACAATTTTATCCAGACAGCTCCAAACCTCAAAATCAGCATCAGGGACACGGGACGGTAGATGAGTTTTCCATGTGTTTCGACCCCCAACATTGTCCAAAACTTATTTATCTCGTTAATATTCTTGTACAATCATGCAATGGGATGTTCCCAAGTATATGAAATAAAAAAAACACAAAAAGTGTATTAAATAAAAAATTTTTATTCAGGTACACGAAAGTTAAAAGATTGTGAGAATGCCCATATCTGCCTGTGCAGATATAGAACTCATATCTGTAACTTCATCCATAATATTGAAACATATTTCATGGATTGTTTAAGGAAGAGGTACTTTTCACATTTATATGCATGCAAGACTAAAATTAAAGTCCCACAAAGAAAAGTTTTTTTTTTTTTTGCACGGATTAAAGAAGGACAGAAACTATTGCAGTGGCTAGATGGCGGAATCCGACGTGTGAACCGAGTCATTGAAAAACATCAACAGATGTGTATGTTCATAAATAGTGTTTTAGAATTTCACTTAAGACTGCTCGAAAATGAAGCTTTTCCTCATAAATCTGAGAAGTCTTACTATAAGTACCAAACTGACGCGTATATAGTTTGGCATTTTTTAGTTTCTCAAAATTTAGAAGAGCAAAATGATTATCAGCGTTTCAGTGTTCTGCAACGAAACAAAATGGAGAAACAAAAGAATCATTTGTAGTTTAGCATTTACAGGAGTTATAAGAAAAAATTACATGTTTGACTTTTCTTTTTATTAATCATTAAGAAATCGAAAATTACGTTGCACTTTCGAGATAGCTTTGCCTGAAAGCCATTTTTATTGTTCTATGCTGTAAAGACTAAAATTATAGGATATTTAGAAAGAAAGATGCGAAAGGTGAAAGAAAACACCTAGTGAAAAAATCCAGAATTAAATCCATTACAATTTATTTTTTAATGAAATCTATCGATTTTGTAAAATCGAATCAAAATCGATTTTGAAAACATTCTCAGATTCTCAGTTCACCTTGGAGTGCTCCCGTGACCAATGTCGTCGTGCTGACCTGATCCATTATAGCGTGAGAGAGTGTACAGACTGACTCACAAACTATTTATCTCTTATATGAATAAGATGAAATGAATAACTGATTAGCATATATATTTTTAAGAAATCGTTTATTTTCGGTAACGTGAGCTAATTTAAAACGTAAATGTATGAATAGACACGAGAGTTATATATTTAAAATTCAGAAAATATCTGAAATGTCTAATGCACGTAATTGCAGTGTTTAAATTTCCAGATAAATTACTCTTTTTTGAATTACAGAACGTTATTTAAAAGTTATTCAAAGCAATACATATTTTTTAAGCATTGGCGTAATTTTTCTATATTGCAGTAATTTGTGGCAATTACTCCATTTTGAAATTTACGTCTAATCTTCCATTTCCAATTGCTGCTATTATCTCTTTTATAATCTTTCCGTGCAGCAGGATATAGGGAAAACGCATGTAATAATTTGAATGATTTATAAAATTCGATCTTTTCTAATGTCTTTAAATCTTCCAAAAATTTAATAATGGTTCAGTAACAAATAATGTCACGGTTTAAAGCATATAAAATGAGGCTACCTATTTATTTATTTTTATTCTTTTTCAATTCCTACTATTAGTTCACACTCTTTCTATATTTATTTATATATTTATCTTGTTCAAATTTTCAATCATTAATAAAATACTCATTATTCATCCTATCAAGTTGAAATAAGTTTTTTTTAAACTTGTACTGTATGACAATTGATGTTAATACAGTTTTGTTAAAATATTAATTAATTAAATTTTAATTAATTTTAGTTTTGCATGGGAAACAAAATGGCGGCCATTGGTTATTGAAGATCAATGAAAGTATTTTCAATAAGGGGTTACCATAGGGGGGGACCCTGTTCTGTCGCCAAATACCGCCAAGTTTGTCGCCAAGTTGGCGATATATCGCCAAATTTGGCGACCAAAATGAGTCGCCAAAAGTGACGCCACCTTCGCGATATCTCTAATATTTCGCCAAATTCCCATAGAGTTCCATTGTAAACCTACTTGCTTATAGAAAATCAACAAATTGAGATATTTTAATGCAACAAAAACTAATATTAGCTTAAGGGATACTATTCAATTTTTCTTTGATGACCTAAGTAGGAACTGACTTTAAAAACAAAATTTTTATATTACTTGTTTACTTTTATTTTCAGAAAAAAGTACAATAAGTGCATAGTATATCTTTCTTTGCGTATTTAGAGACTACATTTGTACAGACGTCGTAGCTTGCCAGAAATTTTATCGAAGCCGTAAGTAAATGCAACCGTATGCAACTATATTTATTACAGACTCTCTGTAATTGTTAATTCGTATGAAAGTATTTGAAGTCTAGTAGGTATTGTATAAATGATATTTTACTGTAAAAATATAGCGATTTCATAAAGTATGTAAAATTTGTGTATTATGTAGTTTAATACTTTATAACTGTGCATTGTGCCCACTCTTAACGGTGTCCAATGGCTAATTCCTAAACCATTAGGCGTATATGGGAACGTCCACTGTTACTCTTATGACCATTAGAGCAATTTTCATAAATATTTCCAATTATTTTACTACAAAATATATTCGTGGCAAAAAATTATATAACCAGTTAAATACCATTGTGTTCCACTCACGCACCGTATATCCAATTTGTAATTTAATTACAGGGACAGTCAAAAGTTTTCCGTTACATTAAGTCCAATGGGAAAAAATGATTTCAAGTGCATTTGAATGATGTGACAGCCTTTCGAACAAAATGAAATGGATAGGCACTTATGAAGTGCACTAAAATAGACATTCAGTACACTATGTGGTGCAAAAAATTATTATAAAACTAGTTATAGTTCGAACGCACCTTATTTGCCACGTTTGACGAGCAATTTCCAACTTGTTTGTTGTGTGGTAATGCTAGTGGTGATTGTGAAGGGAATCTCATACTGGTGTTCCATTCAGGAACTGGTATATTTTCTATCAAACAATGTGATTCAAAGTAAATTGTGTGTGATGTGGAAGGCAAACAAGAAAGAATGGGTCATAGGGGCAATTTTCAAAGAGTGGATGAATGGCGTGTTTAGTCCGAGTACGAAAAAATACCTCCAGGATAAACCGTTCCCCTTAAGTGCCATGGACAATGCTCCTCACATCCTCCCGATTTGGTAGACACGTTTTTGGAGGAGTTCAATTTTATCACAGTGAAGTTCTTACCCCTTCATACGACACCACTCATCAAGTCCATGGACCAGTATGCCATTTCAAATTTCAAGAAACTGTACACAAAAGCAATGTTTGAAATGTTTGAAAGTGCTTTGAGGTGGCATCCGATGCCGAATTGTCCTGAAGAGAGTGCTGGAAAAAAAAATTTCAATATTCTCAACTGCATTAGCTTCATAGATAAGGTAAGCTGGGGAAACTGGGCCATAGGATATTTTATAAAAAAACCCATTGATGTGTAAGTTTTAGCTTTTGTCAACATTGCACCCCCATCTCTACTTCTTAAAACAACGTGTGTCAACTTAATCATAACTCTGCCTTTGTTGTGAAAGGTTGCTGAAAATTTAGGTTTAAAAAAAAAAAAAACGTTCATTTGGTTGAACTTCGTCAGCTTTTTATTAAAATACGGTAAGTACTTTTATTAAACAATCTTTTTATATAAAGATTAGACACATAAATACATTAATATTATCAGATACCTATACATATTTACTTCATGTTTCAAATGTAAGGCCGGTGTTCCAGTTGCCCCATAAATTCTTCAAGAATGGGGTAACTGAGACATGTATCAGATATTCGAACAGTTATAATGATACTTTATTAAACTTATATTCTAATATTTAAAAAAGCATGTTGGGGTATCAAACCAAATTTCTTACGCTTGATAACTATAGCTCTAAATTTTACGATACAGATGAAGAGGCATACATAAGACAAAGTGGGATTATTAGAAAATTATCGAAACGAATAAAAAATAGTTGTGTTCGATATAAAACTAGGCTTACATTCTCCACAGTTTTATTGGGCATATAGAACTTCCTTTGTGGTATATAAAAAGAGAATGAGATACTTAAGTACTTACGTAGCCGTTTGTTCATAGATTTATCTTGTTATTTTTTTCCTTAAAATATCCATGCAACTTTTATACTTATTACCTATACTAAAGTACATGGGTAAAGTACATTAATTTTTGTTTTTGTATAAATAAATCTAATATTTTCACTTTTAGTACTTTTTTTAGACACATTGACAGTGAAGGTTTCCCTTACAACGCCCTTTAGTTGATAGATAATGTACATGATTTGAATGGTTTAAAATTTTTTTTAGTGATTTACACTTTTACAAACAGGACCCGATACCCAATATTGAAAAAAAAAAAACGCGTGTGTAATATAGACCCTCCTGGTCCACTTGTCTCAATTTTATGGGGAAATTGGACCCATGAGGAACGAAAGATGAAATGTATATATATATATTTTAGATATTAAAATGTAATTTTGAACATTTCTGTCTAATAGAGGGAATCTAACTGAACACATTCACAAAAGTTCAGACTTTAGTTCAAATCAATATTAGACGCTTAGTTAGCAAAGGGATAATTTACGTCTTTAATATTCTATAATTTCAAGAGTAATTTCACTGCTGAAAAGTAGTTGAAAAATTAATTAAAATTGAATATTAGACTTTTGAAGCTGAATTTCCAGAATCTCCAGAGTCACATTGTAAAATCATGGCCCAGTTGCCCCACGTAACCTCAAGTCTTGGCAGGGAGTGACATCCAGGACGATGAACTCAGCCTGGAAGAAATTATGGCCAGGCAGTGTGTATGAGAGCGATTTCGAAGTGTTTGAGCCTTCCTCTGATGAACCTACACATGGGTTGCAGATAACAGTTGATTTCCGGAAATCCATGGGTTTGAAGGTGAGTGGTGAGGTTATGGAAAAGTGGGTGGATGAACACAGTGAACAACTCACCACTGAAGAGTTGCAAAACCTTCACCTAGGAGTTCAACAGACGGCTAACGAAGAAGTCGCTTTAGATGAGGAGGAAGGGACAGGGGAGAATAGGCTTTCTTCAGAGATTAAGGACCTATTCTCTATGTGGAGTCAGGTACAGAAGTTTGTGGAGAAATATCGCCCAGAAAAAGCTGTTGTAAGCCGTGTCTGCAACTTGTTTCATGATAATGCTCCATTTTTGGGAAATCTTAAATAGGCAGCAGAAACAGACCCATTTGGGCAGTCTTTTGAGAAACAAGGTTCTCTGATTCTGAAGCTAGTCCTACTCCCAAAAGACCAAAAAGGATAGGTATAGACACCATAGACACCACACCACCCACATATATACTAGATACTATAGCTCAAGAACATTATATTAATTTCGTACTGTTTTTAGTATTAAACGCTATACTTATTCTCTATAAAATGTGTTTTTGGTGCGTATTTTGAACTGTTCAGAAACAATTAATTGGATTGACATTGACTCATATGGAATTAATTACCTCGGTTTTCGTCGGTTTCAGATTTCGCCGATTGTTTTCTGACGGATTATCAACGGAAACCGAAGTATCACTAAATACAGTAACTGCCTTATTCAAACAGAAATGCTCGGAGCGTATTAATTAACTTTATTGTGCTATACAAATTAATACTATATACAAAATTGGATAATATAATACTTAATTGCATTTTTACAGTAGAAATTCAACTAAATAATGGATTCACAAAACTTTATCGACACAATTCCAATTTATAATGCAATTTAAATACCAAAGAAGACAGTGAAAGAAAAAAATATATAGGGGAACCCGGGGTAAAATGGGTATATTTTATATATATTTTTATATTATTTTACCAGACAAATTTTTTGAAAAATTAAAAGCATGAATGAAATGCTCACATATATGGCAATATTTAAACTTGATAAAAATAAACTAGCGACATATGTACTAGGCTTGATAGCCATTTTGTTTTTCAGAAGATAGAACAAAGTGTTTTTAGGGAATGAAAAACTTTCCAGAAAAATTTTAAAAATAAAAATTGTTTGGATTTTAAAGAAGAAGGATTTATCTAATAGAAAACTCAAAAAATGAGTCTTTATTTACTCACAAAAATTTTATAGCATTTTTTGTCATATGGGGTAAAATGGGTATGGACCATCTTTTTTATGCGAGTTGAGTTCAGATATGAATGAATGCATGAAGACTGATCAAAATTGAAAGACCTTTGAGAGCAAATTGTTATTGATCCTATGTTTAAAACTGAAATTATGCTTTGTTATATGAAATTAGGCTATAAATTAGTCGCGAACATCTATTATCTGCGCTACACGTTGGAAAGTAAACATTAAAAATCGCTGTTAACAGACAATTTATAAAAAATCATGTTAAATCAAAGTACCATATTTTCGGCCATAAATTAAATTAAAACGCATGTGCTAACTATACTAAATTATTACATTGGGTTTATTAAAAGAGGACAAACAGTAAAAATAGTCTAAGCAACCCACAGAAGTTAAACCAGAGGTTCTCGCTGCAGTGAATCCAATGATTGGTGACTTTTGCCCTTGTGAAATTCAGTGTAAATGAGTCTGTTCAAGAATTGACAAGTATTATTGACATCCTTGATGAAAATGAATACACTGTGAAGTTTGCAATAAAGTCATCTGCCAGATTATTTTATGTCTTCCCTGAGAAAGACGACATTACTGATGTGCAGGCATCCTGAATTGTCAGGAAGTCAATTTCAACCAAACTGCACCAGTCGTTGCCAGTATACATTTTGTACATAAATTTTCATTCAGTAATAGCTAGTTAGCTTTATAAATTGTTTTTGATTAAAAATATTTTTTAGTTAATTTCTTCTTTTCCCTTATAGATACTCATGCTTTTATCTGCCTTTGAACTGCATTAGATAAAATTAAAAAAAAAACTTTAAAAATTAAACATTGTTAGAAACATGATTCAGAGCATGGACGTCAATTGATGTGTTGTAAATCGGGAGCAGTTTGGGGGAGAGGGGGGGTGTAGGATAGGATTTGTCGGCACTTGCATCTTATTTCTACTAGTTTCATAACAGTGTTTTTATTTGTTAAGAAAATAAATATAAACAAACTGAAAGTGGCGGCCTTTTGCCATCCATCCTCACCCCAGTTTACATATATGATTCAGAGGATGAAGGTAAAAACTTTTAAATAGTTTACACATTAATTATAATGTAATTCAACTTTAACCGGCATATGCCCATTTTAGCCTGGTGCATACCCATTTTACTCCGAACCACGGGTTAAAATAGGTATAGTCTTTTACACAAAAAAGGAAACAAAAATTATGTTAATTTAACCCTAAGATACATAATGTAAAAAATATTGAACAAAAACATGATTACATTTCCTAATGTTTCTCCTATGACAAATTAAAATTAAAAAAGCTGTTTTTTATACCCATTTTACCCTGGGTGACCCTATAAACTTATGCAACGCTATATATCCAAAAATAATATACTACCATACAAATGCAATACAAGTTTTTGCTGAATTAATAACATGGTTACAGTTTTCAAATATATAAAAAAGAAAAAAAATACAGTACAATACAGATCTACCATAATATATTTGCTGTACATTAACTTATATTTTACGCAATGTAAATTAAATCAAAACCATACATAAATGCATACAATATTGATATTAATTACATTAGTACTTCCCAGTTTAAATAGAACAAAATAAATTTCACCGAGCTAATTTGATTATCAGAGTCTTTTAATGTAAATTAAACATAATATTCAAACAAATAAACGATAAAATACTTTACTACATAGGCCAGTTTTGCAACGCTGTAGAAAATGTTTTCGCAAAACAAATAAATCAAAAATATTTTGTAATAAAAATAGTTTTTAAAATATTTTAAAATTCTTTAGATCTTTAAAATTAAATTAATTTATTATAATTACAATGTTATGGCATATTAATATTCGCAGGTGTATAAAAAAAAACGTTTACTATATCTCTATTCTAAAAAAATCTTCACTGTCGCTGTCAATGAATTTTTTGTGACCTGAGGTCTTCCTTCGTTATTTTTAAGAAATATACTTGTTTTTACACAAATATATTAAAAATGAAAGAAAACTATAAAATAATTATTTAATATGTGTTAAAATATGTAAATGTGGTTGAAATTTAGTCCTACTTCAAATGGCCAAATAGTAACATGGCCAAACAGCTTAAATTAAAATATATACTTAAATTTTCTTATACCTATATTTCAGGCATTATAGTAGCCACCAGTATAGACACTTTTACCACATTTGTTTTACATTAATATATAAAGATTCATGACACTTAATTTTCATTTTAAAAAATCCTTTATCTTTCGTTTTGTACATATTAAAATCAAAAATTATAATTTACATTTCTTTACTTTTCTTAAAAAACACACATTTTTTTACTTAAAAAGGACATAAATTCCGGTATATCGTTAAAACTATGCTATTTATAAATATATACTGCATTGTCCATACTCCTCGGCACTCCTCTGAAAAAACGTTTTCGTCCATTTCTTGGACTTCATTAGTTTCAATTGGCGGCTCGCAGTTTCATTTTCGACCTTTTATCATCTCTCTCTTTCAATTCTCAATTGAAACTGATGAAGTCCAAGAAATGGACGAAAACGTTTTTTCAGAGAAGTGCCAAAGAGTATGGACAATGCAGTATATATTTATAAATAGCATAGTTTTAACGATATACCGGAATTTATGTCCTTTTTAAGTAAAAAAATGTGTGTTTTTTTTTAAGAAAAGCAAAGAAATGTAAATTATAATTTTCGATTTTAATATGTACAAAACGAAAGATAAAGGATTTTTTAAAATGAAAATTAAGTGTCATGAATCTTTAAATATTAATGTAAAACAAATGTGGTAAAAGTGTCTATACTGGTGGCTACTATATTGCCTGAAATATAGGTATAAGAAAATTTAAGTGTAATATGGGCATTAAATGAGACAGAAATTACTATCGAAAAACACTGGTTAAAATACATATTTGCACGTACGCGAGAGATCTAATTACTATTTTGAGGTGATCTTTTTAACTATTGTTGCCAATTCTATGACAGCGCAAATAATATTTCCTTTCTAACAAAAATATTTTCAGGTGAATATTACAAAAAGAAAAGTTTGGTGAAAATGACGTCAGATTTAAAACTTGTCATTTCCTTTTAAATCTCCATAAAATCCTTTTCTTATCGCGTTATTAAAAAATACCGGGAAACAAAGACATTGTTGACTTAGTTCATTTTATAGTAACTATTTTTCAGATGTTTTCGCCACTAGTTTATTAATTATAATTCAATCTTTCATAATCTTTTTAAACTCGATCCAATTAGTTACATTACCAGGGGTTAGCAGTTCTAATTAGTAAAAAAATATGTGCCATTAAAATTCATTTCGGGTCACAGACCCAAGGAGAAGAGCAGAATTAAATACCCCGCAGAACTGCATTTGAATTTTTCTTTCGGTGGAAAAAAAAACTCCATTACTAAAATGCCTTGTTTTTCGAAAATGCAAAATATAAAAAACATTTTGTCTATTTCAAATAGAAATTTTAAACCTGAATGTTTAATATAATTTAAAACTCAGCATAACTGAAATTGTCACCGAAATGTGGTTTATGTTTCACGCAATGCGTATTTTGACGCAAAATATCTTAAATTTACACCAATATTATAAAGAAGAAAAAATTTGCATGTTCGTTTGCAGGTGCTATATGCCTGGAACTGACCTACTGATTTAACCCTTCACTGCACGATTTTTTCTATTTTTATGAAGAAAAAAAACAATTAGGGTTTTTAAATATTTTATTGCAATATAATTTACAACTAAATGAGCTTAAATTAATTTTATCTGCTTAACACTGAAACTTTTTTATATTAATATTTTTTAAGTATTCAGTAAAAATAATGAAAGTAAATTTTACCTGAATAGCTTGATCGGAATTGTTTTTTGTTTCCGACTAACAAATTATAATTTTTTGCCAAATGCAGCCATCTGACATGGACAAAGTAAGTGTATCTTTAGTAGTTTGTTCTTTTATATAAATTGTCATTAACATGCGTTTTTACTAAAATATAGTATAAATGGCTTCACTTAGAGCAAAGTGGATGACTTCATTTCTATTATACACTAAATTCAGAGAAAGATATTTTACACCATTAAAGTGCTTACATCGTTTAACCCTCCGTTGGTCGCGAATTTCCGACCGTACCATTTCCAGAAGACTTTATTTTTAGGAAAAGTTTAATACCTTTTAGAGCTTACCCTGATTTCTTTAAACAGGCGATATGTGTCACTTTGCAGGAAACACAGAGCGATAAAATATTTAGCCAATGTCAGATAATAAGCTACTGAAGTTGGCACTACTATTAACTACAAATTTTATACTTTGCTCAATAAAATTATTTGAAGGCTGGCCAAGACGCGATCATTTTAAAGTGGAGTCCGCCGCTCTATGACTTGTAGCTACATTCTGAAATTTATACTTCAACCTAATCCCCCGTTTCTCTTCATAACTTGCCCTCATACATTCAATGGCTTGATTTTATGTTCAATGCAAAAATTTATCAGGAACTTTTGGTCCACTCTGTAGGAGCCTAGACATCCCTTCATCCAAGCTCTTCCAATGAATCGAGTGTTCCGCAGAAATCTTGGATAAGTTGATTAAATTTACAATTTTAATTTCTTTCTTTCACTAATTGTTTACATCAAAAGTTTCTAACGATTAAAACATTGCTTTTTGGGTTTCCTTTTAACAACGTCAAAAACAAAAACTTAGAACCTCCCCCCCCCCCCCCACACACACACACACATTCTTGCCAAACAAATAGCGTTCTACTTCACTTCATGAAAAACGTTGTCAACGAAATATTTTAAAGATGCTTTTGTGGGACTTCTGAAAAAGTGCGGAACCCATTTCGATGAAATTTAAGTGGACTCTATTCGAGAGTATCATGAAGTAAAAATCATGTATCATGTAGAAACAAGTAAAAATTTTATTTAAAAAATCAAAAACCCGACTGCATAAAAAGCGAACTCGTTAATTATTTCTCATCAATGTGAAACTATTTTTTATATTACTTACCTATTTTTTTTTCTATTTACTTGTATGGATGACTTTTAAGTTACGTTTAATGGTTAGTTCCTATCCATAAACACTGTTTTGATGAGGCCTATCGATGTCTAGGATGGTTAGAGTTGCAGTCAAGCTATAGATCCTACCAACACAACTTCCAGGTTGTGTCCTATTTAAACGGAGCTTCTGACTGTAAAATAGTCAATGAAACACAGTCTTCATTTTGAAAGACCTATCCAATGATATGCCACTCAATAGGGTGAGTAAATTTTTTTTCGTGTCTACCGCCATTTTGTATTTTACGGCCGCCATTTTGAATTTATGAAAACAAAACCTAGCCTATAACCATCGGACTGTTAAGACGAATTCATAGAGACATCATTCATTAAAATCCATCCTCCAGCCGTTGGGATGTTTCGAGGGTATAAAGAAATCCACATACGCGTGAAACACATAACCCTTCTTGGCAGTCTGGTAAAAATCATGAGTCGGTTGCGCAGTTTCGAAGTAGTCGGTCAATATTCGCAAAATGCATAAGCGTCGAATGGAGAACCACCTCCTTTATAGATGCGTTCGTCATTAAAAAAAAATGCGTAGTCCCTACAGTCGTCATCGAGTCCGTCCGTCTCTCCGCCTGTAACAGCCAAAAAGACCCAACCGAAGTTTTTGAAATGGAATTTATGGAATCGTCGCTTCATTTCAAATTGTATGAAAATCGATTCCAAAGTTGAAAAAAGATTCCTAAAAGTTTTCTTCATTCTATTCAATCCTATCCTACGACATGAATTCAATGCTGTCTCATGATAGGTCCTGATTCTAAGTGATTACGTCCTCTTGAAGAGGGAGTCTGTCATATCCGTATCTTATATTATAATACGAGCAAAAATTGTGTGTGTGTGTATGTAAATTCTATCTTAAAAACGGCACTAACGATTTTGACAAAATTTTGTATTTTACTCTTTTCGGGCACGAGAAGACCATTGGGCTAGGTCACATGTTCGAGAAAATTCGATTAGTGGGTCATTTTGGGTCATTATGGGTCAGGGTCAAGCTAATTGTATCTAAAAAACGGCTCAATCGATTTTGACTAAATTTTGTATCCAACCATTTTTCGGGTACGAGAAGACTATTGGGGTAGGTCACATGTTCGAGAAATTTCGATGAGTGGGTCATTTATGGGTCACTGCGGGTCAAGCTACTTTTATCTAAAAAACAGTTCTAACGATTTTCACTAAACTCTACATTCTATAGTTTTTGATTACGAGAAGACCATTGGGCTAAGTCACATGTTGGAAAAAATCTGATGAGTGGGTTATTTTTGAGTCACTGTGGGTCAAGCTAAGTTTATCTAGAAAACGGCTCTACCGATTTTGACGAAATTTTGGAATAGACCGTTTCTAGGTATGAGATGACCATTGGGTTAAGTCACATGTTCGAGAAAATTCGATTAGCGGGTCATTTTGGGTCTCTATGGCTCAGGGTTAAGTTAATTGTAACTAAAACAGCAATACTAATTCAGTGGGAATAATATATCGACATAAACACAAAGCTAATTTTCACCGAGCTTAGTTCGGTCATTCCTGCTAGTTGAAAATAAAGAGAAAACAGTCATGGTTTATTATTTTTATTGATTATATCCTTATTGATGCCATTTTCACCTTACAAATAAAAATAACTTTTTTATAATTTTTGAACAGAAAATGACGTCAGACATTATAAAAAACACGCATTCTTTTTCATAAATCAGTTACATTTCAATATTTTTACATTACGCTGATACAGAGTTCGAGCCGCTAGGCAAAATGATTTAGTGAGTAAAAATGATGTCATATTTAAAACAAAACGATCATTTTTTTGATAAAACTCAATATTTGACCAATACTAAATGGCCAATACTATGACAACTAAAGGCAAATTTCTGAATTTTTTTTTTCGCGGGTACTGAGATTAGAACTTAGTTCGTGCGAATGTTCCCATAAAAAGTTGTATCGGGCAAACGTGACTTTAAGTTTGGAAATACATTCATTAATAATCTATTGCGCTTTAAAATACTCTCAAATTGTGAATTTGAGTGGTGCATATGTAAATTTTGAGAATGTGAAAATAACGTACAGTTTAGATTTTATTGGGGAAAGTATTTTGATGTGACAAAGCGAAATCCTTTTTACCGATTTTTCATCCCAAAAAACAAACATAAGCACCTCAATAGATAACTTCATCATAATTACTTATCTTGAATACGCATTCTAATAGTTTAATTTTTCAATAATTTAAGCAGTTGAAGTTTGTTGAAATTTTGGTAAATTTTGGTAATTTTAGGTTAAAAATATTATTAGTTTTAAGAGTTAGGCAACCAATGCAAGATGAATATTTTATTGTAATTAATTTTGTAGGTTTATCATAAATTCGATCTGGCTGTTCCTTTCTAACATTTTAGTTCGTCGAGTTCCAACTCGTTTAAATAAATTTTGTATTCATACATAAGAGTGCCAAAACGATGGGACCCAGATGTGACTTTTAATAAAACCAGTTAAAGTACGAGCCCACCTTTGGGCCACCTCTGACGTCTATGACGGCTTTGACCACCGCGGCGAGCGGTCTCTTTTCGTCCGCAGCCCTTTCTACTACTCTTATTCCGACTCTTTTGCGGAAGCCAGATTGAAAAAAAAAATTAAAAATTAAAACCGAACAAATTAAAAGGGAAATTGCACAAATTAAAGACACTGAAAAGCGGTGAAGGGAGGGTTCGGGGTCCTGAAGCTACCGACCAATCACTGCTACGTTGAGCTTATTATTATTCTCGTAATTATTACAGTCCCGTTTCGGTATCTTTTTTTTTTTTTTTTTTTTTAACTATTCGCTTCCTATCGCCAGGAAATTTTAATATGGTTATAAGAGCACACCACTAATTTACGTTTTCAAAATAGTCGTATCATGTATAATTTTTTCTATTATTTATTTACTTTTATATTACAGGGACACTTAAAAAGTTTGGTATATCATCGTTTAATGATCGGCCAAATTAAGACATAGTGACAATAATGAGATTTAAAATTAATGTGGATTGGAGTTCTGCATCAGGTCCGGTAACCTGGTTGATCTGAACCCGACATACCCCGCCGTTCAGGCCGGATCGACAATATTTTTGTTCGTTGAGCGTCGGATTCGAGTCAGGTTAACTCTAAAGGTTCCGGATTCGGGTCACTTTATGGTTTTATTTAGAATCTTGCGTGTCAAATTTGGTAACATGTTGTTTTTTAAAAGAAAGTCCGCGAAGTTGTTTAAGATGAAAAACTATATATATTTGAATATAAATTTTCCGGCTTATTTCAATCTGTTAAAAAGGGATCGAAACATCCTTTTGAAACGGAATCGCCAAAATCAGAATTGTTCTGCAATTACTTTTGAATTACAAATTTCAACCCTTTAGCACTCATAACGTAGATTCGGAAATAAAGTGGGGAGGAGATCTACTTTTGCAATACATCTGGACTCATTTTAAAATTGATTTTTTTTCTTTTACTGATTATTCATGTCCTAAAAGTTTCTAACGATTCAAACCAGGGGCGTAGGTACAAAAATTTTTTCGGGGGGGGGGGGGGGCGGAGAATGCAAAATTTTCCAACGTGAAACAAATTGCTCTATTTTCCAACTAAAATGATATGTTCAATGTGTATTTAATGATAATGATACTTATGCGCAAAAAAAAAAAAAAAAAAAAAAATGCTGAAACTAAAACATAAAAATTATAATTATTGGTTCATTTAATGAAAGTTTTTGTCTCCAGTTGTGTACGCGTCATAATCGTACTTCATATAAAAATAGCCTCATGATATTTTTAGATTTTTGAGAAAGGAACAAAGTTTTGGAGGAAATGTATTAGAGATACTGTTGATGGACAACAGTAGAGAAATTCAGGTCTGGTAGATGTATGGTATTTTCGTGATACTTTAGTAGCATGGAAAAACATAGTGAGAAATGGAGTGTGACTGCTTTTTATATTTCTTTTGAAAGTTTAACTATTTTACTATTACAGAACTCAGAAAAATAGTTAACTAAACAATTAACTTTTTTTTTTACATTTTATTTTAAAAAAAATAAAAAGTGTTTCAAAAATCTATAATTTCCCAACTCTAAGCTCAAATTTCCCGTGTATTGGGGGGAGCCGCCCCCCCCCCCATAATCCCTCATCGCGACGCCTCTTATTCAAACTTTGCTTTGGTTGACTTTCTGAAAAAGTACGGAACTCATTTCGATGAAATTTAAATAAAAGCTATTTGGGTAAAAAAAAAGAATGAATCAATCGCGTGGGTTACAAGTCATCGGTGAACCTATAGAAAATACATAAGTGTCAAAGGGACAAATGGAGAACAACCCCATTTTTTCTTTCTTGGTCTGTTAAAAAAGGAGCGAAGCATTTTCAAACGGAATCCACAGAAATCAACAAGTGGATAAGTGTGATCACAGATCGCACAGATGATTTCGTTTAATAACTATCCTTCCATTAATAAATCAAAATGGCTTGTTTATAATGATTAAAATCTTACATAAATGGCAGCACCATTCTATTTAATTATACAACGTCTCTTGAAATATACGTTCCATGTTTTCCTAATAGAGGGCAGCACCCAAAATATGTCAAAAATATTTTATTTCGAAATAATACCTATAAATACTCCAAATCATATTTTAAAGAATTTTTTTTCGTTAATAATTAAAAATATTTTGAATTTCCCTTTCAATTATTATAGCTATTAGGAAAACGCATTAAAAGAAAATTTTTCTTTCTATTTCGCCTTCTCTCGTTTCTATTTTAGTTTTTAAAAGTTCGTTAAGGTTTTCCTTCTTTTTTGGGGGGGAAGGGGGGTGACACACAAGGCTTCGCAAATTTTTAAAAAGAAATTCTGCTATAATAATTACAAATTTAAGTTGAAGAAATTTCAATGCAATTCCGTTTTGATTTTTTTGTGGTGGGGGCGAGAGGAACACAATACTTCGCAAATTCACTTTTAAAAAGAAATTCCTCAAAAAATTCCAAGTTTAAGTATAAACAAAAATCAAAATTTTGAAGTTCCACTGAGAGCTTCGAACTCAGGATCTACTGCTGGGAGCCATCTTCGTTACCACGACACCATCGGTGCTGGGAGATAGTGGATGAATTTAAGATTATGTTTTGAAATCTAAAAAAACGAATTCGCTTAATTAAAATGATTTTTCAAATTTTATGATTTTGGGAGGGTCAGGGGGTATTCAGATCTATGTAAAAAAAAAAAATAATAATAATAATGAAGTCTAATTTAAATAAATTCAGAGTACGAGATGAACGAAACCCTAAAAATGTTCTGCAATCACTTTTGACATAGAAACGTGAAAATAAAAATCATCAATTTACTAAACGATGTATAAGATGTTGCAAAGTGTAAAAACTACGCAAACATTAAAATAAAGTTAGGATATTCAACGTTTCGATCACCCTCTGTGACCTTCATCAGGAAAAACGTTGTCGTCATGCTTAACTAATAACTTTTGAATTGCAGATTTCAGCCCTTTGGCACTTACACTGTAGATCCGGGAATAGAAGAAGGGGGGGGGGGGTGGCTATTTTTGCAACACAGGTACGGCGATCTCTCTGAATATATAATACCTTACATTAAAACAAATCTATTTTCGAGTATTCCGTGTTACGAAATCTTCCGAATAATACTGGAGAAGAAAAAAAAATCAAGGAAATTTATGAACCCCTCTAAATTTTTCTTAAAAATATAGGATTGGCTCATAATCTATAAAAATGTGGGTCAATATCTTTTTATAACCCTGCCCAGTTTGAACTTTCCCCTTTCTCTAGTTTTCGTGAAAAACGTCTGTGACAAACGGACAGACAGTCACAGGAGTGATCTTATAACGTTCCCGTTGTTACTTTTCAAGTGCGGAACCCTAAAACGTAACACATAATTTACAATTACGTTTTACCATTATTTAAATGGATAGACCAGGGCGTTCTTTTCAAAATTTCGAAATTGGATCGTCTTGTATAATTCTTTTCTCCCCCCCTCCCTCCCCTCTTCTGTATGTCACATGCTTATTCGAAAAATGACGGATCGTAGAAAATGTTTTTTACTAAAAGATGAGGCTCCAATTTCCAAGCATGAAAACATATTGCTTTTAGTGAAAGTAGCTACAGATATAATACAATTTTTTTTTTTATCTGGAGACAACAGCTTATTTGTTTGAATCTAAGTCAATTTTATACAGAGCTGGGTTACAGAATGTATTGGAAAATAGCGTCTAATATATTTTATTTTCACATTTAATATATTTTGCGTATCGCCCGATAACCATAACAAAATTCATTTTCATATAAAAAGTAGCAAATAAAATTTCGAAATTAATTAAAAGCAATACTTTGAAAGAAGCCTCGTGTCAGGAGTTAACAACCGAAGAAACCGCCGAAGTGTGCCATTTGCAGAAGCCCTTTTGATTATTAACATTTCAGTGGTTTAAGCACGTAGTTCAATTATTTGTTTTACTTATTAAGATTTTATTTAATTAATTGATTAAGTTTTAATTTCGTTACGATATGGAAGATGGAAGCAAATGCTGAACTATTTATATTATTTTTAAGCACAAACTGATTTATCTTTCGATCCATCGCCTGAACGCGACACAGATAGGTTAAAAAAATCCTACTTGAAATTCATTTTAAAAACATAAAAAATTAGTAAATTGCATAACAATTGTCAAATTGCATTTGAAAGTTTACTTTCTCCCTTTTTCGACGCAATAAAAAATGAAAATGTGCGATGTTTAGAAGTTTTTTAAAAATTACAATAAAAGCGAAATTGAAACCTGCTGTTATCAACGTCAAAATGACGTCACCGCTATGGAAAGATACGCCCTTTATAATATAGACTATAGGTTTCAAGCTGAGGTTCGATCGGTTGGCAGAACATAGCTGAAAACCATTTTTAGCTCACAGGTTATCAAAACCTGAGAGCTAATGTGCCCGCCCGTTCTGTATGTACCATGACACCTCTTGATAGATACATCCGATTTGCTTCAATTTTTTTCTAGTTTCATTCTGATAAGGCGCCTCCCTGATTAATTTTGGAGATTTATTGGTTAAGTTTAAAGGGGGGAAGGGGGTTAGAACCCCCCCTTAATTTAGATAAATGGGTTTTTGATGCAGAGTTATTCAATTTCCTCCAAATTTGGTATACCGGTTTATTATGTTAAGGAGCTGCCTTGATTAATTTTGGAGGTTTATTGGTTAAATTTAAAGGGGGAGGGCGTTAGGGATAGACCCCCCTCTAATTTAGATAAATGGATTTATCATGAAGAATTAATCGATTTGCTTCAAATTTGATATGCCGGTTTATTCCGATAGGGTGCTTCTTTTATTAGATTTGGAGGTTCATTGGTTTAGTATAAAAAGGGGAAAGGTGGGCAAGAACCCTCCCCTTAATTTAGATAAATGGATTTTCATGCAGAATTATCCAATTTCCTTTAATTTTTTTTTCTTTGTTCATTCTGATGAGCTTTCCTAATTAGATTTGGAGGTTCATTAGTTAAGTATAAAGGGGAAAAGGGAGGTTAGACAACCCCCTTAATTTAGCGAAATGATTTTTTCATGCAGAATTATCGGATTTGCTTCAAATTTGGTATACCGGTTTATTATGTTAAGGCGCTTCCCTGATTAGATTTGGAGGTTCATTGGTTAAGTTTAAAGTGGGGGAACGGGGGCTAATCCCACCCTTCATTTATTTTTTGAGGGCATTATTCTTTGACATAAGGGTATAATATACAATTAGCGTGAATAGCCTGCGAGCTCAATGCCATCAGTTTAACTGGGCACTTTTTATTTTATTTGAAATTCTAATAGATTATTTTTATATCTTTACAAGAAGAAAGTATTAGATTTGTGAAGATTTTCGAATTCCGGTGGATTTATATGTTTTAGGCGAGAATCCGAAAAAACGTTTTTACAAAATGCTTGTCTGTCTGTGTGCGATACAAATTGTGTGAGGCGCTCTCTCTCAAGAGGTAATAAATGGAATTTAATAAAAATTGATTTAGTGAGTCCCTGATATAACTTTGTGTTGATTACTTTTTGGAATAATCGTCCAACAGGTGGCATTATTCATGATTATCGCAAAAGATCTCTCTCAAGAACTAATGCACGAATTTTCATGCAGCTTCATATTCAGTGAGTTCCTAAAATAAATGAGTGTTGCTTATCAATCGCCCAACAGGTGCCATTGATAAGCTGCCTTTATCACGATTGCCACAATAATTATATCTCAAAACCTAATAGATTAATTTTCATCAAACCTCAAACTTAGTTAGCTCTCGATATAAATGGGTCGTGGTTAGTTTTTGGATTCAATCGCTCAAGTGGCGCTGTTTCACGATTTCCGCAATAGCTCTATCTTAAAAACTAATGCACGGAGATTTTCCTCAAACTTCAGATTCAGTTAGAACTTGACATAAGTTGTTACTGATTCGATTTTGGTTTAAATCACCTAACCGTTGGCGCTGATACGCTTCATTTTTCAGGAAAAATTAACATGTATGAGATAGAAGAAAGTTTTTGGGATTGCCACGTACGACTAGTTTTAGATTGTTCACCAGTTACATCAAAGCCATTTCTATATAAATAATATCAATTCTGTACACAAATATAAAATAGTGACATTTATTAGAAGCGATATTTCGTGTTATAATAGCCGAATAAATCTCTTAATATTGAGCCAATTAAGGCAACCCTTTTGATTCCAGTAATTTCAAACGTTTAAGCGCATAGATCGATTATATGTTTTATAAATTTGTGTTTTATGTATATTATTTTAAATAGCGATGACGTTTTAATTTTGTTACAGAAAATTATCCGGAAACAAATGCTGGATTATTTATGATGTTTTAAGGGCAAATAAATTAATCATTTGGTATTTGGTTCTACGCGATATAGATAGATCATTTTGTAAAAAATTACGGTTAAAGATTATCTTAAAAGCTGTAAAAAAAATATCAAAAAGTGTACTGCAGATTTGAAACAAATTTTATTTAAGATTTTTTATTTTCGAAAATGTAAAATATGAAATTGGACAATGTTGAAAAATTAAAAAAACCCGCAATATAAACGAAAGTTATTGGCCAGATATTGTATCCGCGAAAATGACGTCAGCGTAACCCTGTCGTGTGTTTGCTTTATAGTACAGATTTAAACATTATTTTAATGTCATTGGAGGAAATATATTTGATTCTATAACACAAATGTCTGAAATATAATAAAACAATTTCACGAAATTAAAATAAGTACAAATTGCATAATAAAATTACAGAAAAATTGCACCGAAAAACTTTCCTACACGAAAATCTTAAATGCAAAGAGTAGATCGCATAATGAGGTGTCACTTTAGGAATAAGTGCATTATAATCTCTCTAGTCAGGAATTTCCTTTCTTTCCCGGCTTCTGTAATTTTCACAACTATGCATACTTGCGCGACTTCTGGAATTTTCAGCTAAATTGTGCCCTGCGAGAGAAGTTGTAAGCGCAAGGTGTTATAGAAATATATATCAAAGCAAAGCATGTTCTCGAGTAACGATGATTTCATATTATTGTGGCAACAGCTGGCCATTAATTGTTGGTTTTTTGCCCACTTTTTTACCTTCCTAATTTTCGTTCAATTTGATTCTTTACATTACCGAACACAACAAGAAATGTTTTTCAAACACAATTCGATTAAAAAGGTGAATCTTAATTTACTATTTTTATGATTTTTGTGATAAATACGAATAAACATGAACCATGACTGTACACAACTGAACGTAACATACGTTTATATTTTCAGCTGCGCTCCGCTCTGTTGTGTTGTGTTCAGCTGTGTTGTGTTGTGTTCAGCTGTGTTCTGTTCAGATGTGTTGTGTTGTGTTCAGTTGAGTGTTGTGTTGTGTTCAGTTGAGTGTTGTGTTATGTTCAGATGTGATATGTTGTGTTCAGATGTGTTGTGGTGAGTTGAGTGTTGTTATATTCAGATGCGATGTGTTGTTTTCAGATGTGTTGTGCTATGTTCAGATGTGTTGTGTTATGTTCAGATGTGTTGTGTTCAAATGTGTTGTGTTGTGTTCAGTTGTGTTGTGTTCAGTTGTGTTATGTTTAGATGTGTTTTGTTATGCTCAGTTGTGTTCAGATGTGTTGTGTTGTGTTGAGAAATGTTGTGTTCAGATGTGTCGTGTTATGTTCAGATGTGTTATGTGGTGTTATGTTCAGTTGTGTAGTGTTATGCTGAGATGTGCTGTGCTGTGTTCAGTTGTGTTGTCTCGTGTTCAGTTGTGTTGTCTCGTGTTCAGTTGTGTTGTATTATGTTCAGTTCTGGTAAGTTGTGTTCTGTTCAATTGTGTTGTGTTCAGTCTTATGTTCAGTTGTTTTCAGTGTTATGTTCAATTGTGTTCAGATGGGTTGTGTTGTGTTCAATGTTATGTTATGTTCAGTTGTGTCGTGTTCAGTTGTGTTATGTTCAGTTGTGTTTAGTTGTGTCATGTTCAGTTGTGTTTAGTTGTGTCATGTTCAGTTGTGTTTAGTTGTGTCATGTTCAGTTGTGTTGTGTCGTGTTGTGTTATGCTGAGATGTGCTGTGTCGTGTTCAGTTGTGTTGTGTCATGTTCAGTTTTGTTGTGTCATGTTCAGTTTTGTTGTGTTGTATTATGTTCAGTTCTGGTAAGTTGTGTTCTGTTCAATTGTGTTGTGTTCAGTGTTATGTTCAGTTGTGTTCAGATGTTATACGTTGTGTTCAGCTGTGTTGTGTTGCGTTCAGATGGGTTGTGTTGCGTTGCGTTCAGATGTGTTGTATTCAGTGTTATAGTATGTTCAGTTGTATTGTGTTATGTTGTGTGCAGTTGTGTTGTGTTCAGTTGTATTGTGTTCAGTTGTGTTCAATTGTGTTGTGTTCAGTTGTGTTCAATTGTGTTGTGTGCAGTTGTGTTCAATTGCGTTGTGTTCAGTTGTGTTCAATTGCGTTGTGTTCAGTTGTGTTCAGTTAAGTTGTGTTCAATTGCGTTGTGTTCAGTTGTGTTCAATTGCGTTGTGTTCAGTTGTGTTCAATTGCGTTGTGTTCAGTTGTGTTCAATTGCGTTGTGTTCAGTTGTGTTCAATTGCGTTGTGTTCAGTTGTGTTCAATTGCGTTGTGTTCAGTTGTGTTCAATTGCGTTGTGTTCAGTTGTGTTCAATTGCGTTGTGTTCAGTTGTGTTATGTTTAGATGTGTTTTGTTATGCTCAGTTGTGTTCAGATGTGTTGTGTTGTGTTGAGAAATGTTGTGTTCAGATGTGTCGTGTTAGGATCAGATGTGTTGTGTCGTGTTACGTTCAGATGTGTTATGTGGTGTTATGTTCAGTTGTGTTGTGTTATGCTGAGATGTGCTGTGTTGTGTTCAGTTGTGTTGTGTCATGTTCAGTTGTGTTGTATTATGTTCAGTTCTGGTAAGTTGTGTTCTGTTCAATTGTGTTGTGTTCAGTCTTATGTTCAGTTGTTTTCAGTGTTATGTTCAATTGTGTTCAGATGGGTTGTGTTGTGTTCAATGTTATGTTATGTTCAGTTGTGTCGTGTTCAGTATTGTTATGTTCAGTTGTGTCGTGTTCAGTTGTGTTATGTTCAGTTGTGTCGTGTTCTGTTGTGTTCAATTGCGTTGTGTTATGTTATGTTCAATTGCGTTGTGTTATGTTATGTTCAATTGCGTTGCGTTACGTTATGTTCAATTGCGTTGCGTTACGTTATGTTCAGTTGTGTTGTATTATGTTCAGTTCTGGTAAGTTGTGTTCTGTTCAATTGTGTTGTGTTCAGTCTTATGTTCAGTTGTTTTCAGTGTTATGTTCAATTGTGTTCAGATGGGTTGTGTTGTGTTCAATGTTATGTTATGTTCAGTTGTGTCGTGTTCAGTATTGTTATGTTCAGTTGTGTCGTGTTCAGTTGTGTTATGTTCAGTTGTGTCGTGTTATGTTGTGTTCAATTGCGTTGTGTTATGTTATGTTCAATTGCGTTGTGTTATGTTATGTTCAATTGCGTTGCGTTACGTTATGTTCAATTGCGTTGCGTTACGTTCAATTGCGTTGCGTTACGTTATGTTCAATTGCGTTGCGTTACGTTATGTTCAATTGCGTTGCGTTACGTTCAATTGCGTTGCGTTACGTTATGTTCAATTGCGTTGCGTTACGTTTTGTTCAATTGCGTTGCGTTACGTTTTGTTCAATTGCGTTGCGTTACGTTATGTTCAATTGCGTTGCGTTACGTTATGTTCAATTGTGTTGTGTTACGTTATGTTCAATTGTGTTGTGTTACGTTATGTTCAATTGTGTTGTGTTACGTTATGTTCAATTGTGTTGTGTTATGTTGTTGTGTGTTGTGTTATGCTCAGATGTGTTGTGTTCAGTTGTGTTGTGTTTAGTTGTGTCATGTTCAGTTGTGTTGTGTCGTGTTCAGTTTTGTTGTGTCATGTTCAGTTTTGTTGTGTTGTATTATGTTCAGTTCTGGTAAGTTGTGTTCTGTTCAATTGTGTTGTGTTCAGTGTTATGTTCAGTTGTGTTTAGATGTTATATGTTGTGTTCAGCTGTGTTGTGTTGCGTTCAGATGGGTTGTGTTGCGTTGCGTTCCGATGTGTTGTATTCAGTGTTATGGTATGTTCAGGTGGGTTGTGTTCAGTGTTGAGCTATGTTCAGTTGTATTGTGTTACGTTGTGTGCAGTTGTGTTGTGTTCAGTTGTATTGTGTTCAGTTGTAATCAGTTGTATTGTGTTCAATTGTGAAGTGTTCAGTTGTATTGTGTTCAGTTGTGTTCAATTGTGAAGTGTTCAGTTGTATTGTGTTCAGTTGTGTTCAATTGTGAAGTGTTCAGTTGTATTGTGTTCAGTTGTGTTCAATTGTGAAGTGTTCAGTTGTATTGTGTTCAGTTGTGTTCAATTGTGAAGTGTTCAGTTGTATTGTGTTCAGTTGTGTTCAATTGTGAAGTGTTCAGTTGTATTGTGTTCAGTTGTGTTCAATTGTGAAGTGTTCAGTTGTATTGTGTTCAGTTGTGTTCAATTGTGAAGTGTTCAGTTGTATTGTGTTCAGTTGTGTTCAATTGTGAAGTGTTCAGTTGTATTGTGTTCAGTTGTGTTCAATTGTGAAGTGTTCAGTTGTATTGTGTTCAGTTGTGTTCAATTGTGTTGTGTTCAGTTGTATTGTGTTCAATTGTGTTGTGTTCAGTTGTATTGTGTTCAATTGTGTTAAATTGTGTTGTGTTCAATTGTGTTAAATTGTGTTGTGTTCAATTGAGTTCAATTGTGTTGTGTTCAATTGTGTTGTGATCAGTTGTGTTCAGTTGTGTTGTGTTTAATTGTGTTGTGTTCAGTTGTGTTCAATTGTGTTGTGTTCAGTTGTGTTCAATTGTGTTGTGTTCAGTTGTGTTCAATTGTGTTGTGTTCAGTTGTGTTCAATTGTGTTGTGTTCAGTTGTGTTCAATTGTGTTGTGTTCAGTTGTGTTCAATTGTGTTGTGTTCAGTTGTGTTCAATTGTGTTGTGTTCAGTTGTGTTCAATTGTGTTGTGTTCAGTTGTGTTGTGTTCAGTGTTCAGTTGTGTTGTGTTCAGTGTTATGTCATGTTCAGTTGTGTTCAGATGTTATATGTTGTGTTCAGCTATGTTGTGTTGTGTTCAGATGGGTTGTATTCAGTGTTATGTTATGTTCAGTTGGGTTGTGTTATTTTGTGTTCAGTTGTGTTGTGTTCAGTTGTGTTCAAATGTTATATGTTGTGTTCCATTGTGTTGTGTTCAGTTGTGTTCAATTGTGTTGTGTTCAGTGTTATGTTATGTTCAGATGTGTTCAGATGTTATATGTTGTGTTGTGTTCTGTTGTGTTGTGTTCAGTTGAGTGTTGTGTTATGTTCAGATGTGATATGTTGTGTTCAGATGTGATATGTTGTGTTCAGATGTGTTGTGTTCAGATGTGTTGTGTTCAGATGTGTTGTGTTCAGATGTGTTGTGTTCAGTTGTGTTTTGTTATGCTCAGTTATGTTCAGATGTGTTGTGTTGTGTTGAGAAATGTGTTGAGATGTGTCGTGTTATGATCAGATGTTTTGTGTCGTGTTATGTTCAGATGTGTTATGTGGTGTTATGCTCAGTTGTGTTGTGTTATACTGAGATGTGCTGTGTTGTGTTCAGTTGTGTTGTGTCATGTTCAGTTGTATTGTGTCATGTTCAGTTGTGTTGTATTATGTTCAGTTCTGGTAAGTTGTGTTCTGTTCAATTGTGTTGTGTTCAGTCTTATGTTCAGTTGTTTTCAGTGTTATGTTCAATTGTGTTCAGATGGGTTGTGTTGTGTTCAATGTTATGTTATATTCAGTTGTGTCGTGTTCAGTTGTGTTATGTTCAGTTGTGTTATGTTCAGTTGTGTCGTGTTATGTTGTGTTCAATTGCGTTGTGTTATGTTATGTTCAATGGCGTCGTGTTATGTTATGTTCAATTGCGTTGGTTATGTTATGTTCAATGGCGTCGTGTTATGTTATGTTCAATTGTGTTGTGTTACATTATGTTCAATTGTGTTGTGTTACGTTATGTTCAATTGTGTTGTGTTACGTTATGTTCAATTGTGTTGTGTTATGTTGTGTGTTGTGTTATGCTCAGATGTGTTGTGTTCAGTTGTGTTTTGTTTAGTTGTGTCATGTTCAGTTGGGTTGTGTCGTGTTGTGTTATGCTGAGATGTGTTGTGTCATGTTCAGTTTTGTTGTGTCATGTTCAGTTTTGTTGTGTTGTATTATGTTCAGTTCTGGTAAGTTGTGTTCTGTTCAATTGTGTTGTGTTCAGTGTACTGTTCAGTTGTGTTCAGATGCGTTGGTTATGTTATGTTCAATGGCGTCGTGTTATGTTATGTTCAATTGTGTTGTGTTACATTATGTTCAATTCTGTTGTGTTACGTTATGTTCAATTGTGTTGTGTTACGTTATGTTCAATTGTGTTGTGTTATGTTGTGTGTTGTGTTATGCTCAGATGTGTTGTGTTCAGTTGTGTTTTGTTTAGTTGTGTCATGTTCAGTTGGGTTGTGTCGTGTTGTGTTATGCTGAGATGTGTTGTGTCATGTTCAGTTTTGTTGTGTCATGTTCAGTTTTGTTGTGTTGTATTATGTTCAGTTCTGGTAAGTTGTGTTCTGTTCAATTGTGTTGTGTTCAGTGTACTGTTCAGTTGTGTTCAGATGTTATATGTTGTGTTCAGCTGTGTTGTGTTGCGTTCAGATGGGTTGTATTCAGTGTTATGGTATGTTCAGGTGGGTTGTGTTCAGTGTTGAGCTATGTTCAGTTGTATTGTGTTATGTTGTGTTGTGTGCAGTTGTGTTGTGTTCAGTTGTGTTCAGTTGTATTGTGTTCAATTGCGTTGTGTTCAATTGTGTTCAGTTGTGTTGTGTTCAGTTGTGTTCAATTGCGTTGTGTTCAGTTGTGTTCAATTGCGTTGTGTTCAATTGTGTTCAATTGTGTTGTGTTCAGTTGTGTGCAATTGCGTTGTGTTCAGTTGTGTGCAATTGCGTTGTGTTCAATTGTGTTCAATTGTGTTGTGTTCAGTTGTGTGCAATTGCGTTGTGTTCAGTTGTGTTCAATTGCGTTGTGTTCAGTTGTGTTCAATTGTGTTCAATTGCGTTGTGTTCAATTGTGTTCAATTGCGTTGTGTTCAATTGTGTTCAATTGCGTTGTGTTCAATTGTGTTCAATTGCGTTGTGTTCAATTGTGTTGTGTTCAGTGTTATGTCATGTTCAGTTGTGTTCAGATGTTATATGTTGTGTTCAGCTATGTTGTGTTGTGTTCAGATGGGTTGTATTCAGTGTTATGTTATGTTCAGTTCTGTTATGTTTAGTTGGGTTGTGTTATGTTGTGTTCAGTTGTGTTTTGTTCAGTTGTGTTCAAATGTTATATGTTGTGTTCCATTGTGTTGTGTTCAGTTGTGTTCAATTGTGTTGTGTTCAGTGTTATGTTCAGATGTGTTCAGATGTTATATGTTGTGTTCAGCTGTGTTGTGTTGTGTTCAGATGTGTTGTGTTGTGTTCAGATGTGTTCAGATGTTATATGTTGTGTTCAGATGTGTTGTGTTGTGTTCAGATGTGTTGTGTTGTGTTCAGATGTGTTGTGTTGTGTTCAGATGTGTTGTGTTCAGTTGTGTTGTGTTGTGTTCAGATGTGTTGTGTTGTGTTCAGATGTGTTGTGTTGTGTTCAGTTGTGTTGTGTTGTGTTCAGATGTGTTGTGTTGTGTTCAGATGTGTTGTGTTGTGTTCAGTTGAGTGTTGTGTTATGTTCAGATGTGATATGTTGTGTTCAGATGTGTTGTGGTGAGGTGAGTTGAGTGTTGTTATATTCAGATGCGATGTGTTGTTTTCAGATGTGTTGTGTTATGTTCAGATGTGTTGTGTTATGTTCAGATGTGTTGTGTTCAGATGTGGTGTGTTGTATTCAGTTGTGTTGTGTTCAGTTGTGTTGTGTTCAGTTGTGTTGTGTTCAGTTGTGTTGTGTTCAGTTGTGTTGTGTTATGCTCAGTTGTGTTGAGATGTGTTTAGTTGTGTTGAGAAATGTTGTGTTCAGATGTGTCGTGTTATGATCAGATGTGTTGTGTCGTGTTATGTTCAGATGTGTTATGTGGTGTTATGTTCAATTGTGTTGTGTTATACTGAGATGTTCTGTGTTGTGTCATGTTGAGTTGTGTTGTGTCATGTTCAGTTGTGTTGTATTATGTTCAGTTCTGGTAAGTTGTGATCTGTTCAATTGTGTTGTGTTCAGTCTTATGTTCAGTTGTTTTCAGTGTTATGTTCAATTGTTTTCAGATGGGTTGTGTTGTGTTCAATGTTATGTTATGTTCAGTTGTGTCGTGTTAAGTTGTGTTATGTTCAGTTGTGTCGTGTTCAGTTGTGTCGTGTTCAGTTGTGTTCAATTGCGTTGTGTTATGTTGTGTTCAATTGCGTTGTGTTATGTTATGTTCAATTGCGTTGTGTTATGTTATGTTCAATTGCGTTGTGTTATGTTGTTGTGTGTTGTGTTATGCTCAGATGTGTTCAGTTGTGTTGTGTTTAGTTGTGTCATGTTCAGTTGGGTTGTGTCGTGTTGTGTCGTGTTCAGTTGTGTTGTGTCATGTTCAGTTCTGTTGTGTCATGTTCAGTTGTGTTGTGTCATGTTCAGTTGTGTTGTGTCATGTTCAGTTTTGTTGTGTCATGTTCAGTTTTGTTGTGTCATGTTCAGTTTTGTTGTGTTGTATTATGTTCAGTTCTGGTAAGTTGTGTTCTGTTCAATTGTGTTGTGTTCAGTGTTATGTTCAGTTGTGTTCAGATGTTATATGTTGTGTTCAGCTGTGTTGTGTTGCGTTCAGATGGGTTGTGTTGCGTTGCGTTCAGATGTGTTGTATTCAGTGTTATGGTATGTTCAGGTGGGTTGTGTTCAGTGTTGAGCTATGTTTAGTTGTATTGTGTTATGTTGTGTGCAGTTGTGTTGTGTTCAGTTGTGTTCAATTGTGTTCAATTGTGTTGTGTTCAATTGTGTTGTGATCAGTTGTGTTGTGTTCAGTTGTGTTGTGTTCAGTTGTGTTGTGTTCAGTTGTGTTGTGTTCAATTGTGTTGTGTTCAATTGTGTTCAATTGTGTTGTGTTCAATTGTGTTCAATTGTGTTGTGTTCAATTGTGTTCAATTGTGTTGTGTTCAGTTGTGTTCAATTGCGTTCTGTTCAGTTGTGTTGTGTTCAGTGTTATGTCATGTTCAGATGTGTTCAGATGTTATATGTTGTGTTCAGCTGTGTTGTGTTGCGTTCAGATGGGTTGTATTCAGTTGTGTTCAATTGTGTTGTGTTCAGTGTTATGTTATTTTCAGTTGTGTTCAGATTTTATATGTTGTGTTCAGTTGTGTTCATTTGTGTTGTGTTCAATTGCGTTGTGTTCAGTTGTGTTCAATTGCGTTGTGTTCAGTTGTGTTCAATTGCGTTGTGTTCAGTTGTGTTCAATTGCGTTGTGTTCAGTTGTGTTCAATTGCGTTGTGTTCAATTGTGTCGTGTTCAGTTGTGTTATGTTCAGTTGCGTTGTGTTATGTTGTGTTCAATTGCGTTGTGTTACGTTGTGTTCAATTGTGTTGTGTTATACGTTATGTTCAATTGTGTTGTGTTACGTTATGTTCAATTGTGTTGTGTTACGTTATGTTCAATTGTGTTGTGTTACTTTATGTTCAATTGTGTTGTGTTATGTTGTTGTGTGTTGTGTTATGCTCAGATGTGTTGTGTTCAGTTGTGTTGTGTTTAGTTGTGTCATGTTCAGTTGGGTTGTGTCGTGTTGTGTTATGCTGAGATGTGTTGTGTCGTGTTGTGTTATGCTGAGATGTGTTGTGTCGTGTTCAGTTGTGTTGTGTCATGTTCAGTTTTGTTGTGTCATGTTCAGTTTTGTTGTGTTGTATTATGTTCAGTTCTGGTAAGTTGTGTTCTGATCAATTGTGTTGTGTTCAATTGTGTTGTGATCAGTTGTGTTCAATTGTGTTGTGTTCAGTTGTGTTCAATTAGGTTGTGTTCAGTTGTGTTCAATTGCGTTGTGTTCAATTGTGTTGTGTTCAGTGTTATGTCATGTTCAGTTGTGTTCAGATGTTATATGTTGTGTTCAGCTATGTTGTGTTGTGTTCAGATGGGTTGTATTCAGTGTTATGTTATGTTCAGTTGTGTTATGTTCAGTTGTGTTATGTTCAGTTGGGTTGTGTTATGTTGTGTTAAGTAGTGTTCAAATGTTATGTGTTGTGTTCAGTTGTGTTCAGTGTTATGTTATGTTCAGATGTGTTCAGATGTTATGTTATGTTCAGATGTGTTCAGATGTTATATGTTGTGTTCAGCTGTGTTGTGTTGCGTTCAGATGGGTTGTGTTGTGTTCAGATGTGTTGTGTTCAGATGTGTTGTATTCAGTTGTGTTCAATTGTGTTGTGTTCAGTGTTATGGTATGTTCAGTTGTGTTCAGATTTTATATGTTGTGTTCATTTGTGTTGTGTTGTGTTCAGTTGTGGTCAATTGCGTTGTGTTCAGTTGTGTTCAATTGCGTTGTGTTCAGTTGTGTTCAATTGCGTTGTGTTCAGTGTTTTGTTATGTTCAGTTGTGTTCAGATGTTATATGTTGTGTTGCGTTCAGATGGGTTGTATTCAGTGTTATGTTCAGTTGTGTTATGTTCAGTTGGGTTGTGTTATGTTCAGTTGGGTTGTGTTATGTTGTGTTCAGTTGTGTTGTGTTCAGTTGTGTTGTGTTCAGTTGTGTTAAAATGTTATATGTTGTGTTCAGTTGTGTTAAAATGTTATATGTTGTGTTCAATTGTGTTGTGTTCAAATGTTATATGTTGTGTTCAATTGTGTTGTGTTCAAATGTTATATGTTGTGTTCAATTGTGTTGTGTTCAGTTGTGTTCAATTGTGTTGTGTTCAGTGTTATGTTATGTTCAGTTGTGTTATGTTCAGATGTTATATGTTGTGTTCAGCTGTGTTGTGTTGCGTTCAGATGGGTTGTGTTCAGATGGGTTGTGTTGTGTTCAGATGGGTTGTGTTGTGTTCAGATGGGTTGTATTCAGGTTTATGTTATGTTCAGTTGGGTTGTGTTCAGTGTTGTGCTATGTTCAGTTGTGTTCAATTGTGTTGTGTTCAGTTGTGTTGTGTTGAGTTGTGGTGTGGTGTGTTGTGTTAGGTTCAGATGTGTTGTGTTCAGTTGTTTTGTGTTGTGTTTAGTTGTGTAATGTTTAGTTTTGTTGTGTTGTATTAAGTTCAGTTCTGGTAAGTTGTGTTCTGTTCAATTATGTTGTGTTCAGTGTTATGTTCCATGTGCTCAGCTGTGTTACGTTGTGTTGTGCTCAGCTGTGTTGTGTTTAGGTGGGTTGTGTCAGTGTTATGTTATGTTCAGTTGTGTTGGGTTGTGTTCAGTTGGGTTGTGTTGGGCTGTGTTGTGTTCGGCTGTATTGTGTTCGGCTGTGTTGTGTTATGTTCAGATGTGTTGTGTTCAGTTGTGTTAAGTTGTGTCATATTCAGTTATGTTCAGTTGCATTGTGTAATGTTCAGGTGCGCTGTGTTATGTTCAGATGTGATGTGTTGTGTTATGTTCAGTTGTATTGTTTTATGTTATGTTTTGATGTTGTGTGACGTTCAGTAGTGTCTATTCATGCTTCATATTTAGCACAAAAATCTTAAAAACAGTAAATTAAGATTCATTTTTTAATCGAATTGTGTTTAAAAGAACATTTCTTGCTGTTTTCGCTAGTGTAAAGAATCAAATTGAACGAAAATTAGGAATGTAAAAAAGTGGGCAAAAAAGCAACCTTTAATGGCCAGCTGTTGCCACAATAATATGAAATCATCGTTTCTCGAGAACATGCTTTGCTTTGATATACATTTCTATAACACCTTGTGCTTACAACTTCTCTCGCAGGGCACAATTTAGCTGAAAGTTCCAGAAGTCGCGCAAAGCTGCATAGTTGTGAAAATTACAGAAGCCGAGAAATAAAGAAAAACCCTGACTAGAGAGATTATAATGCACTTATCCCTAAAGTGACACCTCATTATACGATCTACACTTTGCATTTAAGATTTTCGTGTAGGAAATTTTTTCGGTGCAATTTTTCTGTAATTTTATTATGCAATTTGTACTTATTTTAATTTCGTGAAATGGTTTTATTATATTTCAGACATTTGTGTTAGATAATCAAATATATTTCCTCCAATGACATTAAAATAATGTTTAAATCTATACTATAAAGCAAACACACGACAGGGTTACGCTGACGTCATTTTCGCAGATACAATATCTGGCCAATAACTTTTGTTTATATCGCGGGTTTTTGTAATTTCTCAACATTGCCCAATTTCAAATTTTACATTTTCCAAAACGAAATCTTAAGTAAAATTTTTAAAAATCTGCAGTACAATTTTGGGGATTTTTTTACAGCTTTTAAGATAATCTTTAACCGTAATCTTTTTGCAAAATGATCTGTCAAATATCATATGCTGTTTGCCCTTAAAACATAAATAAACCTGCATTTGTTTTCGGACAATTTTCCGTAGCAAAATTAAAACGTCATCAATATTTAAAATAATGTACATAAAGCACAAATTTACAAAACATATAAATGATCTATGCGCTTAAACGCTTGAAATTACCTGAATCAAAAGGCTTGCCGTAATGAGATAAATATTAAGAGATTTATTCGTCTATTATCTCCTCCTATGCAGATAACACGAAAATATCGCTTTTAATAAAATGTCACTATTTTATATTTGTGTACATCATTGATATTTTTTATATAGAAATAGCTTTGGTGTAGCTGGAGGACAAAATATATAAAAATAATCTATTTGACTAGAAAAAATGCTTTTCAGCTTTGTCCTGTCCACCGTTCGAATCTCGGCCTGAAACCCATAGTCTGTATTATTAAGGACGTCATTTTGATGATGACAACAGTAGGTTTCAATTTCTCTTTTATTGTATTTTTTAAAAAATTCTAAACATCGCACATTTTCATTTTTTATTGCGATGAAAAATGGAAAAGTAAACTTACAAATGCAATTTGTTTCAAAATTCTTTTGCAATTTGCTAAATTTTTATGTTTTTAAAATGAATTTCAAGTATGATTTTTTTAAAACCTATCAGTGCCGTGTTCAGACGATGGATCGAAATATAAATCAGTTTGTGCTTAAAGTATTATAAATAGTTCAGCTTTTGCTTACGTCTTCTATGCCATAAAGAAATTAAAACCCAATTAAATAAAATATTAATAAGTAAAACAAGTACCGTATATACTCGTGTATAAGTCGAAGCATTTTAGGCAAAATTTGTGTATTGAAAAATGGCGGGTCGACTTATACACGAGTAAAAAAAACATTCGCAGATAATCGGCGAATGGGCAAGGGTTTTATGTAATCACACATGGGTCTACGTTGGGGAGAGAGAGAAAAGCGGACAATGGTCATTTCCCTGTGATTGACAATAAAATTTAAAAACTAATTATTCTGCACCCATTTTCTCGAGATAGAATTCCCTTCAATAGAGGAACATTCCTAATAGAGGGCCATTCCTTCCAACATTTTAATCCCCTTTTAAAAAAGAGTTCAACTTGAGAATGCTTCTAGATATCTCTCCCAAAAGCCCTACAATACAAAGAAGCACTCTATTTTAGCAGTCTAAGAAGCTGTTTACCCTTGTAAATAAGACTTGAATAGATTTTTGAAAGATTTTGATCTTTCATCATAAGTATCATTAAATTGATGTGAATAGGTTTCAAAATAGTTTAAGCTTCTTCGATTTTATATAATTATACAGTTTTGAAACGATGAATTAAAAAAAAACAGTCCGACTGGAAACGTAAAAAAAAGTTTGCTAATTTAATGAAAAGTTATTAGCCCCCGGTACGGTATGCTATTTCTTTTTCCCAGCTTATTTTGTGTCGTCTTCAAAAAATAACGTTACCTTACAGAAGACAGCAATAAACAAAGCAGATGTAGCATTGTACGATTAAATGCTCTATAGCAATTTTTTTAATTTCCAATTATCGCACATTTTCAATTTTTATACCGTCGTATTGGAAAAAAAGTACTTTTAAATGTAATTTGTTTGAAAATCTCCATTTGTTTTTGAAATATTAATTTTTTTGTTGTTGTTGTTTTTAGCACCATTTGTTTAATTTTGGCAACTCAAGTACTCCATTTCTGTAGAAAGTAAAGGAAAAATAGTTGAAAAACAGCGATTATATCTTTTTGTTGCCATTTTCTCATAACAATCGAAAGAAAATGTAATTAAAATACGTACTATTTTGAAAAAATATAAACAAATAATTTCTGTTAAAACAAGGAGTTATTATAAACTATATTTAATTTTAAATATCTATATTAATGTTACAAACAAATGAAGGCCTATGAATCATTAGTTAGCCGTTTTGCTGTCGAGTTTCTTAAATGACGGCATGTGTTTGTTGCATTTGTGTATTATTTTGCGATAGTGACATCCTGTGCATGCTTTACTATAGATGTTTAAGAGTGGATCGTCAATGTGGAACTCTTAAGCGTATGCGAATAACGTCATTTTACATAAAATAAAAGTGTGTGCTTTAATTCTTAAAATTGAAATATGTTTTGTACTATTTATATAGACATATATATTTTTTTCATCGGGGGCGACACTAAATTATGCAAAAGCAGAATTCCTGTTTTCTAGTTTTTTTTTATTCTCGATTACAGATCATGAATTACGCGCTTAAACCACTGAAATTCTTCTGCCAATCGCATACTTTGGCGATTTTTTAGGTTGTTAAATCCTGGCTGGAGGCCTCTATCAAAGTATTGCTTTTAATAAATTTCAAAGTTTTATTGGAGTACATATTTGCTATTTTTATATGAAAATGAATTTTGCTATTGTTAGTGGGCAATACAAAACACGTCGTAAATGTAAAAAGTATATTAGCAGCTGTTTTCACGTAAATTTTGTGACCCGGGTCGAATTTAGATCCAATTCAATAAGCTATTTTTGTCTCCAGATGCAAAAATATTTGTATTATATCTCTAAATACTTTGACTAAAAGCAATGTTTTCATGCTCGAGATTGAGCCTAATCTTTTACTAAATAAAAGATCTTCTACGATCCGCCATTCCTCGAATAAGCATCTGACATACAGAAGGGGGGGAGGTGACAAAAGAATTTTACATAATGATTCAATTTCGTATTTTTTTAAAAGAATACCCAGGTATATGAATTTAATTAACGGAAGAATCCAGTGTTATTTTTAGGGTTTCTTACTTAAAAAGTAAGAACGGAAGCATGAGATCTCTCCTGTGGCTGTCCGTCCGTTTGTCACAGCCATTTTTCTCGAAAACTATGAAATGTGGGTAGTTGAAACTTGCAAGAGTTCAATAAAGGGATTGACCCACATTTTTATAGATGAGCCAATCACACAATTTTAGGAAAGATTGAGAGGGGTCATTCAGTTACTTGAAGTATTTTTATGTACCGTTGTGGGTATCATGAGTACGATTTCGTAATACCGAATACTCAAAAATATATTTGTTTCATGTATTGGAAAAATATCCCCCCCCCCCTCTATTTCCGGATCTACGGTCTAACTGCCAAATGATTTAAATTTGGAATTCAGAAGTTATTGAAGATCCCTTTTGCTTTTACTCATTCCGTTTGAAAATGTTTGAATCTCTTTTAAACAGACTTAAAGGATTAACAGGTCGGAAATCGTACGTCCATCGGGCGCATGAGGGGCGTTAGTACTCTAATTAGTTTTATAAAAAGTCAGATCTGGGTGCCATAGCGGTTGCACTCTTATGCAGAAATGCAGGAATACAAAATGTATTACGATTATCTATAGATTAAGTTCCGTCATTCAGAAATAATACGACTCCCTCTTATAGGGTAACTCCGGGAGAGTCGCCGCATCTGGGATAGATGCCGCACCCCTTATATTTCTTTTAATTATCGATAGAGGGTCGTCAAACGCGCAGTATAGGTGCCCAATGAGATTATTTTAACCAGTCTACAGCGTGAATCCCATTTCGATGTTTACTTGTAGATGTACAATTCTTATTTTGACATAAGTGCATGATTTCACTGTCTAAACTTTTAAACACGTTACGCTTAAATTCTTTTCATACGCTAATTAGTAAATGGATGCATGATTTCACAGTCAAAACTAAGTGTAGCGTTTGTATAGAGTACTGTGTGTACGGTTGCGCCATTTTCTTTAGAGATGGCAGGTAACTGTGATGTGCGACGTCTGTACCATGTAAATGGGATACATGCCGCACTGCAATTCCGGTATACATGCCGCAGTGTTTTTTGTACGGTATAATAAAGTGTTGCTAATTTTTCCTTTTCTTCTTGCACAGGCTAACCAAGTTAGGCATGTTATCAAGTTTACTAAAACCAAAGGAGAAAAACGGAAAAATAAAAAGTAAGAAAGGCAAGAAAGATGGAAGTCAAATGATAATAATGAAAAAATGGATTACGCGTAACGCAGACGTTCTTTGCAAGGAATGTTTAGAAAACTATTCCAAAAGAGAGGAAGTGTAATTGGCTTCGTTGCAACATGTGTCAAATATAGTTACACAAAGACTGTACTTTTTCAACACTTTTTGTGTAGATTGTGGTCGAAAAGAACAGGTCTCTTAACAAATAAATTATGTATACACAATTTTACTTTTATTCTTTTCCCTCTCTAACACATTGATGTTACGTTGTTGCTGAAATAATAATTAAAATTTAATGTAAAAACAAATTCAATAATTTTAAAAGTGAAAGCAGGCAAACAGTTATTAATTTGAATCCACTAATACGCTTCATTGTACTCATTTAGTTTCATTTGGTTAGTACATCGTTAATTATTGTTCAGATATGAATATTTTTATTTATAATTTCATTCTGTTCTTATTACAAGCGCAACATAACTACCGAACAAATGCGGCATCTCAGGCTGAACGTACGGATGACGCGCCGCAGTGTAATGTTTTAGAAAAAAATTGTTCAAAAATATTAATTAGTTGTTTCGATTTTTTTTTGTCGTAGTACACATGTTGTATTTTTAACATTAAATAGCACAGCATGATATTTTTTAATTTTATGTCTACCATGGAACTTTATACACAAATTCAAAAAAAACATGCGGCATAAATCCAGGAATTACTCTATAGTACTTCATCACTCTGGTAACCTAGAAACATGCCCTATCATGCGATGTCACTGAATTCATGACGTGGAATAGGATTTAGTAGAGTGAAGAAAACTCTTACGAATATCTTTTTAAGTTTGGATTCGATTTTCATAAAATTGGAAATGGCAGCAAAATTCTGCAACGGTTCTATAGTAGATTACATTTTAAACCATTCGGCTGGGTCGTTTTTGCAATGTTTTAGACAGACGGACGGACGAGACAACGACTCTAGGTACTGTGTATTTACATAATTACGAACACACCTAAAAAGGCCATTGCATTTTAATAAGATGATTAGAAACTGCTCAATTTTAACCAAAAAAAAGAAAAAAAAATCTAAAGCATTTCCACTGTGCTTTCCATGTCTATGCACTGAAAAAAATGAAGTATTCAAAAATGAGTAAATCGATGTACTCATATCGATTTGAGTATGTTTGGATGAAAAATGAACCTAGGCTTTCACAATTTTGATATATCGCATATTATCAAATGTTATCAACCCCGCCCCCCCAAAAAGCGATAATTTTGTACCCTGTAATGATTTATTTCATTTATGATGGCATAAAAGATGTTTATTATTGTAAATATTAAATTATGCACAGTATTTAAAAATAATTTAAAAAGTGCTTGCTAATAATGCTCTTCTGATAAAAATATTCAATTTGAGTATCTTGCTAATAATTTTGCTATTTTTCTTAAGAAATAATCAATTAAACGTTCCTTGTTGATAATTTTGAACGGAAAATTAATGTTAGTACATTTTTACTTTAATTTGTAGGTCCGGGGGGGGGGGGGGAGTACGTAACGATTCATATTTAAACACAACCATGAAATCTAAAATGACTACATGTGTTTCTCAATTTTGAGAGTACATTTGCATCGGAGCTATTTTGAGTATGTGGCGTATTTAAAATTGAGTACTTTTTACTCAATTTTGAGTACCCATTTTTTTCAGTGTGCGGACAGACGGACGGATCAGATCACACGACGACTCTAGATGCTACGTATTACGAAAGCACTTATAAAGGATGTGGTTCTCCATCCGACGCTTATGTGTTTTGTATAGGTTCACCTATTACTTCGAAACTACGCGACCGATTCACGTGTTTATTTGAAGGGGCTTTTATTGGAGGGGGGGGGGGGTCTATCGAATGGGTTCCATTTAAATATCATCAAAATGGGTTCCTTTTTTTCAGAAATTCAACAAAAGCATTTTTGAAATATGTTATTTTCAACGATTTTCATCCAGTGATGTAGCGCTATCTGTCATTCGCTACACAATAATGGTTGCATACTTGAACCGAATGGGTATGTGATATGCAACTGATAGAAGGGGCAATACCTGTATAACATTAACAACTTTTTGGTATTTTTGTACCCACTGCCCCCGCCCTAAAGATATAGCTATCACCGTCTAAAAATTCTTTTAATTTTTGCATTTTTCTCTTTTGTTTGCAGATAGTACAGATATGGCTTTACATTTATTATTTACATATTGTATTGATTCAAATGAAGAGAAGGCAATAAAATATCACTATTACATATGACATAATTTTATATCAAAGAAAACTTAAAAAAGAAAGTTACTTTTTAAAAGTATTTAATAATAGATTTCTGTTACATAATTAATCCAACATTAATATTGCCTTCTTGCTCTTGCATTCGTAGGGGAAGGGGGGGGGGGGGGTAGGGGCAGGCAGAACCTTTAATCAACAAAACAGGTGAACAAAATTTTTCTCTTTACTGGTAAACACTAGTATCATTTCAAGCATACATTGTACCTGGTTGCTCAAACAGCGGATTATAGATGCATACACATATGACAGAAGAATAGGAATGCCAAACGTTGAGGTATTCCAGATTTTGGAATTAATTTTATAATCATTTAAAGATTTTAATAATAATTTTTTAATTTTATATATTTAAAAAAAAAAAAAAAAAAGACTGCAGTCTACTTTTATGTAAAGAACAAGTTACAAATAAAAATTAAAAATTTTGATGTAAAGAATAAATTACAAATAAAAAGGAAATATTTTGGATGGATAAAAAAAGATAACGATATCAAAAGACAACCTCCCCCCCCCCCTCCCCTTAGAGATATTTTACGATATCATATGCTAGACACTCCCTCCCCCTAAAGTGATAACGTTATATGTGCACAGCCCCTAACTGAGTACCGTTCGAAGGGGAGTAGTCATGACCTTGATTCTACTACAAGGACGTGTCGCTAAAGGGCGAAATAAAGCCTGGTAGACTAGAGATCCTATATTAGAGAGAGATAGGACGAAATACTTTTAAGATACATAGACCGGCAATTCCCATTCAAAAGTATGCAAAATCATGGCAGCCATTTGAAGTAAATTGAAACACCTGAACCGCGAGGTTTGTACGTCAGTTGTGGTTATTTACCATTAAGTGCTATGGCTAGAATGAGCTTAAAAATTAATTTTTATCAATATATATGAAGTTTATGGCATATTATTTTACATGAAGCTATTTTTTATATCTAAATATGCGTTATAAATATTGAATTTTCCGTAATAAAGTTAAATAAAGCGATTTATTAATTTTATGGATGGCATGTTTGAAAAAGGGTATCTAATTTTAACATGCCTTATAAACTTAAATAACGGCCAAATTTATATGGAAACAGATTGTTAAAGATAATTCCACTTTTTAAAAAAAAGTTTGACTTACAAAAGTAACTGATAGGGAAGTTTAGATTAAAGGTAGCAACTGTAACATAATATAGTAATTTACAAAATTTAAAATTAAAAAACGTAGATTTCATTATAAGTAAACTAATTTTTATGGAAAAAGGTAATTAATAAAATGCATATTAACGAAAGTAACACTATATTTTTATCCTTGGAGGATGTTTATTAAAATACTTAATTGCTATACGAAAAAAAAAAACAAAAAAGTTGATGAATAATAAGGGTTTTTTTTTTAAAGGTCTAAATGAAATAGGGTGGACCAATACTTAATTATCCGCAATTAAAAATACGCTGATAAAAGCATTTTCTTAGGTAAATTAAAATATAAAGCATATATACTGCCGTACAACAGCTGTGATCAAAAATCCTCAGTTAAACTGGCAGTTTGCAGGTCTATGTATTTTAAAAGTTTTTGGATAGGACATTGCGGCACCGGCAGATTTGACAAATCCACCATTTAAGTTACGCTTTCCGTATACGTCGTTATTACACTCTGAAGAAAATTTGGATTTTGAAAGACACAGCGTTTTAAATATTACATCAAGACTTGCTATACTGTTTATAGCTAAGTTGATTTTGTTTTTAGAGTTACTTTTTAATATTTAGGAATGTTTATTTACTTTGTAACATTTTCAATTGGCTGAGACCAATTGCTGTGTATGCGGTCAACTTTAAACAGTTTTATTATAATAACAACGGTCGAAACGAGTAACATAAAAAAGCAATTTCATTTCTGTGTCTGTTGTTTTACATTTATAAACTGATTTTTATTTAAATCTTTGCGTAGTGAATAAACAAAACGAGTAAATAATTTCAACTTTCGAAGTTTGACAGTTGGCGATAATTGGCATCCGTTGTTGCCGATGGATTTTGTTTACATTTTGAAATATTCTTTTGAAGAACGTAATCTATAATAAAATTGTATATAGTGCACTCTATTTAAAATACGAAAATTTTTATAAATTATAAATACTTAAACTATTTATTTTTAATATTGTTTTATTTTTTAAAAGTCCGCTGAATTTAAGAGCACAGAAGACATAAGCATTTTGAGGTGTCAATTTTCCACATAAAAAATAGCGCAGACTCTGACAATTGCAAAAATGTATATATTCACAATATATAAACTCTAAAGCAGAGAGCTTTTAAGCTCAGAAATAAGCATTACTAAACATATGTGTGTAAATCATTTTTTTCAGTTTCTCTCAGAATGATTTTTTTTCTTTCCCCTCGGATATTTAGCTACATTTAGTTATTATAAAATGTATTACAACCGGAAAATTATTTCATACAACCAATCAGTTTCTTTAAAGCCGTCTAAATTTATGAATGTAAATACTATAATACAGACGATATAACAGAATCTATTTCAAAAATCTATACTTTTCTGAATATTTCAGTAATTGTTTTTTAAATTTCTTATTGCTAATAAATGATATATTTTTAACTTTCTTTTAAAATTTAAAAGAGTTTCCTCTAATACATTTTATTTATTTATTTAGAAAAGTATACTCGATTTATCTATAGGAATAAACATTTAGACAGAGAAAAGTAAAAAATAGATACCCATACTACATAAAATTACATTTCTAGCATTTCTTGTGTTATGCAAAAAACTAAAATACGTTTAGTTTAAATGAAAATTCCAAAATATAGCAACCTCTTTCAAAAATTTCTTCTGCTCTCCGACCAGGCTCGAAACGCTAAACCTGCATTACAGCAGAATGAAAAAAAAACGCATTTTCTGAGAATTCTTACTCATTATAATGGAAATGTGCTGGTATTTATGTTCTTATAGACTCTCAGAAGACATATAAAAAGAAATTTTCATAATTTTAATGAAATAAAAAGTCTTAGACGCTGACGAAAATGCATTGCGTTGTACGGCGTTCCATCTACTTTGTAACGGAAATGGAAGTCATTTCGTCAATGTCCAATCTCTCTCTATGTAGGATCTCTATGGCAGACAAGGGGTTCAATTGGCCAACTAGTAAGTAGAGTGTCTGTTCGCATTAGACAAAATCGTACCTGATGCTACTGATCATTCAAAATTATTCATTAAGTCACAGTTTCACCCATCTTTATTCTTATGCTGTATTAGACAAACATGACAAATGAATGAGATAATTTAAAATAAATTTCAAATAAATCGTCATTTGGAATTATTTTTTTTATGTTTTCGATTTTTCCTTTCAAATTTCGAGTTATTTGAGGAAACCGTTCTCAGCCAACATTTACATCTTAAAAGTAACCAACATGGCAAATTCGAAGCTTCTATATATATCAACTTTATCACAACAATCTGAATTTTAGAACGCTTTTTTCTTCCCCCTGCACCCTTTTTAAATTTAGAACTCTTTTTAAAACTAGACTATGCGATAATTTACACATTTAAACTAACACAGCTCTAATTTAAAGTTTGTCATTAACAATTCTAAATAAATCGAAATTTTGATTGAGATGAAATGATTTCAGAATTATCCACCCCTCACCCTTTTTACACCTTTATTAAATCACGGTGCTTTTTGGAAACTGCAATTAGATCTGAAAAATAACCTTCATGCAAACTTTCAAACGTCTAAGTATCGCAGCAATCACAGTTTTAAAACGTTTAACGAAATAACTACCAAAAGCCGTGGCTTTGCATGCGTGGTTATATAAATATACCAACTAGTAGCAGTGTGTGTTTGCATTATAAAGAAAATTGTACCTACTGTTACTGCTATAGGAAATTCAAAAATTATCAATTAAGCCATAGTTTGACTCATCTTCATTCTGATGTTGTATTAGATAAATGAATGAGATAATTTAAAAATTAATTTCAAATAAATCGTCATTTGAAAATTTTTGTTTTGTTATCGGTTTTTCATTTCAAATTTCGATTTATTTTGGGAAACCGTTCTAAGCCAACATTTACATCTTAAAAGTAACCACCATGCCAATTTTCAAGCTTCTATATATCAACTGTATCATAGCAATCTCAATTTTAGAACTTTTTTTTTTCTGTATCCTTTTAAATTTAGATTTCTTTTTAAAACTAGTCCATGCGGCAATTTACATATTTAAAGTAACACAGCTCTGATTTAAAGTTTGTCATTAACAATTCTAAACAAATCGAAATTTAGAATGATTTCAGAACGCATACCCCCACCCCCCTCATTTTACACCTTTCAATCACGGTATTTTTTGGAAACTGCATTTAGATCTGAAAAATAACCTCCATGTCAAAATTCAAACGTCTAGCCCCAAAAGTATCGCAGGAATCACAATTTTAAAACGCACCCTTTTAAATTTTGTAAAAACTGTGTGTGTAAGCATTTACGCATTAAAAGCAACAGTCATATTAAATTTTAAGTTTCTATCTCTAACAATTCTATATAAGTCGCAATTTAAAACGTTTTTCAAACCTCTGAATTTCAAATTTTCATAAACACTTTATGCCGAGCATTTGCATCTTAAAAGTAAATCCCTACTCAATTTCAGGTTTCTAACCCTTAACAATTCCAACCAACCACATTGTTTTTAGAATGTTTTCTGCTCATTTCACCCATTTAAATTTCGAAGTTTTTAAGAAATTGTCCTCAGCGAGCATTTATATTTTAAAAGTATTATTCACACAAGTTTCTATTTGAACTGCATTAGGGGAAAGTAGGGTAATGACGCTCAGAAGGGTAATCCCGCTCACCCAATATCTCAAAACAGAATAGAATTGAAAACGTGCGATCGCTACCGGTACCTAGCGAACTTCATCCTAAGTTCCCAGTAAGGATTTAATGCCCGTCGGGAGGAAAACATTTTTGTGTCCTCACATTATTAGTTCGAAGTTGTTTTATTATAAAATTCTACAACATCTAACTTGAAGGTAAGTGTATACTCTTATTTTCAAATATTAATTTACTCATTATGTCTACAAAATATATACATTTAGCTGTACTTTCATGGTTTTATTTATTTTTGTAGTGCGTTGTTATGCCAATCATAGTGCATTAAAACCCAACATGGCAATAGCTGGTAATGGCGCTCGCGTGGAATTCCAGAGAGGTGCTGCCAGTGGGCAACTTATTTTAAATTCAAATTTGTTGATTGACACCACTTTTTTGAAATAGTAAAATTCCCCTGTTTTCGCTTTCATTAATATGTCATTAAACAAGGAGAATTTTACGATTTCAAAAAAAGTGCTGAAAATAAAAAAACCTAAATATAAAATAAATAACCCACTATATGTGTGCACAATATGTGTAAAGTGGTTGCAAAAAGTCTGCAGTGATGTGAACAGCCCACACAACTACCTATGTGACATTTATTTTACTTAAATGTTGTATTCAAACTGAGCGCAATTACCCTACCCTGTCGGGCATGACCGCTCAATCGATGGTTATTTAAATAAAACGATAAAAAAATCCTAAAACTTTTATGCAAATTAGTTGATTGCAAGCTGTTCCTTATGCTTTGGAGTTATACTTCGTTAATAAAATATTGATTTTTTTGTCTAAATTTGACTAGATATTCATGTTTTCTCTTAAGTGAGCGCCATTCCCCTACTTTCCTCTACAGAAATTCAAAATTTAGAACGTTTTCTGCTCTCGCATTCTCTAAAATTTCGAATATTTAAAAAACTGTTCTGTGCGATCATTTACGCTCTAATGTACCAGCCTTTCAAAATTTAACTTTCCTAGCCCTAACAAATAAAAACAAATAGTCATTTAGAACATTTTTAGAACGTTTTCTGACCACTTAATCTCCGCGAATTTTAAATTTTTCAGATATTCTTCTTGAAACTAACCTCCCTATCAAATCTCAAGTTTGTAGCTCATATCGCAAAAATCTCAATTTTAGAATGTTTTTCTACCTCTCCAACCTTATGAAGATGGTACTAGCAGATAGAGTCACCATCATTTTGACACTATTATTTCTAAACCCTTTATGTCTTTTAGATCTTCTAAAGCATTTTTCGCGAATTTTTGAAACTACATTAGAAGATTGACACCATCATTTAATAAATTTTAGAAGGATTTTGCCAGTTAAATTCGATTCATTAAATTCGAATTTATAAGGATTTTTGCAATACACGTATCCTCCGATTTACGTATTACGTGACTTACGTAAATTCTCAGTACGTAATAAATCTCGAAAATTACATTTGTGAACGTACTAGTGCGTTTCAGACGCAGCTGCATACTTTTGATAATTATTTTATATATAAAATTGTTCATATAAGTCACAACGGTAATATAGTTTATATATTATATAGAGTTATTATTTTTATTGGTATATTATAATCAAATCTATAACCAAACAACATAATCTTTATTGTTAGTTATTCATAGTAGTCATCTAATTCATAACTAATACAATTTATGCTTATCAAGGATTGTTTTATTTTGTAAGTGCTATTGCTATCAGAAATTCATGGAAAATAGGTTAAATGAGTCCTCTTTGATTTTTTCTTATTTTTAGAGTCGTTTGATGTAGATTCAAAATTGTTATAAATCAATTCATCCATGTTAGATTAATAAATCCCGTATTCCACAAGATGCTTGAAAAGTGTTCTTTCAGTATGTTTTTATATTTTTTCATACGTTTATAGTTTATATACCAGGCAATACTGTCGCATGATGCTTTATTTATAAAATAATACGGTGTAAATAATATACATCTATATACATGATAAATATTGCAGTTTCGTGCAAAATTTTACCTAAGCAACTTACAAATTCGACTTACGTAAAACTCTGCGGAACGCATTAGGGGAAAGTAGGGGAATGGCGCTCACTTAAGGGAATCCTTACTGGGAACTTAGGATGAAGTTCGCTAGGTGCAGGTACCGATCGCACGTTTTCAGTTCTATTCTGTTTAGAGATATTTGGTGAGCGGGATTACCCTCCTGAGCGCCATTACCCTACTTTCCCTTACTTACGAAAGTCGGGGGATGCCTGCATTTATAACTCCACTCAAGTATTTTATTAAAAATATTTTTAGTATTTGGTACCATTAGGAAATATACAAATATGGAATGTTCTTACCCCTCCCATCTTTCAATGTCAAGAACGCAAAAGAAATCATCCTTTTAAAAATAGTTTTGTTTTGTGCCACAAATAATGCTTTTGGAGCAAGATAAAGTAAAGTATCTATAACTCATTCTAAACTGTATTAATACTAATCGATGCATTCAATGAATTTTATAACAAGTTATTTTAATGGTACTTATAAGTACTGTCAGTAGATAAAGGGTTACATCGTCAGGGCAGTTCCAGAGATGTAATCAATCTCTACAAACGAACACGCAAATTTTCTCTTCTTTATAATATTGGTGTAAATTAGGATATTTTACGTAAAAATACGCATTACTTGAAACATAAACCCGATTTCAACGACACTTTCTGTTACGTTGAGTTTCAAACTATATTAAATATTCAGGTTTAAAATTTCTATTTGAAATAGATAAAATGTTTATATATTTTGCATTATCGAAAAAAAAAGCATTTTAGTAATAAAGTATATATATATATATACATACTAAAGGAAAATTCTGCATAGTATTTAATTCAGCTGTTCTCAAAGTTAGTACAAAATATTTATGCATTTTTTCTGTTGTTTACTACTCTTTGTTAGAGAACGGATTTTTCTTTTTGCGCAATAAAATTTTTATTATTAGAAAATTGAGGTTCTATTGTATCTTAATTGCCGGATTAAAGTTTTCTTTTCTTACAGCTGCAAATACGCGTATTTATGCAGAAATAAATTTCATATACATACATTTTTTAAATAAAATCTTTTTGAGACTACCTAATGTCATCAACCAATCGATTTAACTGGGAAGTAAAAACCTTTCAGGATCATTGAAAACTATTTGAATTACCACTTATCACAAGATCATTTTTGAATTGACAAAACAAAATGAAGATTATTTTTTATATCAATCTCACATCATGAGCACACTGGATTTTAAATTCATTTCATTTTTTAAAAATCATTTAAACTCAAACACTTTAGTCTCTTTCGAAATAAAATATTACCAACACAGCATATTACTTAAAAAAAAAACAAAAAAAAAAAACATAAGAGACATTCAATATAGATATATAAATCGAGATTTTGTAAAATTAAAACTATACAATGCATAAGAGGGGAAAAAATGTTTCTACTGTGGTATAACTTTATTATTTAAAAAGGAGATATATCCCATTAAAGGTTGTTGGACAACGCTTGAAAAATTTAACCATAATTTGACCATACTTGAACTTTGTAACAGATATATATATATTTAAACATTACTGTAAGTGGCAGCACTAGCCGAGATTCTCCTAACTCCCGTCATTATGCGCGCTGTCATATGTTTTTGAGTGCGAGTCTTGATCAGAAACTACTAGTGTGAAATACGCGTGCTGTTTTTCCCCGCGCGAAACAATCTAGAACAAACAAGATAAAACTCTAAAAAGTTTAAACAAGCAACATTTCTTTTACTATTCATCAATTTCTAAATATGTTCATCTTGTAAATAGATAGGTGTCATGTAGTGTAGAAAGATTATATTAAGCGTTCTTTTTTAACTTAATTGCATAGTCACGTTTTATATTGAAGAAATGTCAGTTTTTTAAAATTGTGAAGTCTGCTTTTCAAAAGTGGGCACTATAACTTTAATTATGGTTATGCGGTGCAAATTTCTTTCTTTTTTTTTTTTTTTTTTTTTTTTTTTTCCGGCCGAAGTCTAAACAGGAATAATCTCTATTCTGAAAAAAGTAACTAACGCTGTCACCGTCTCCGCCGGTTTTGAATTTTTTGTGACCTGGGGTCTTTCTTCGTTAATATTAAGAAAACTACTGCATACAAAAATACGAAAATCGGCGGTATTACAGAGAAATGTTTGATAAACACGCTGATGCAGACAGTTTTTAAATCAAATAATTATTTAAAAAGATGTTTAATATTAAAGTTGGCCAAAATTGTTCCATTAAAAAAGTTTTATAGGTGCAAAAACTTGCATACGAATTTAATCATTTTTAGATCATTTTATACATTAAAAGTTCCCGGTGTTCAGACTGCATTTATTATTTTAATTGGACTCATTTTTTGAGGGTTTATTTCTATTTTAAATTCAAATTTTCACCATTTCTAGAGATATTTTTAATATATTTTAGAAAAGTTTTTTTAAATTGTAGCCAAAATTGTAAAAACTTCTCAAATAATATTTCCTTTAAACTGAAATTCATTTACACGTGACATAACAGAAAACATTACAGAAACGTTAACAGAAAAAACCCCTATGAAATTAGAAGCAAATGATTACGTGTTAAAAGCAGGCAAATATTAAAAATTACGTCATAAAAACAGTTTATACACATGAATATTTAAAAAGAAAAAAAACTATAAAACAATTATTTAATAGGTATTAAAAGCAGTAAATGGGGGTGGAATTACGTTCTATTTCAAATAGCTAAATAATATTGCCAAACAGTTTAAATTAAAATTTATATTTACACTTACACATGATGTTTATTTCATATTTCGAGATAATCTGTTTAACTATTGTTGCCAAATACAGCGCAAATAATATTTCCATTCCAACACTTGAAATATTTCCAGGAAAATATTACAAAAAGAAAAGCAGTTAAAATAACGTCAAATTTAAAACCTGTGATTTAAAATCATTTTTTTATAGCTGTATTAAAAAATACCTGGAAGTACCTGGAAATACTCTGTTGACTTAGTTGATTTTACATTAGCTAATTCTCAGACATTTAACTAATCTTATTTAATCAAACATGAAAACAAGCAATTCACAGCAGTTTTTTTACCTTAAAATCCTTCATTAAAAGAGAAATAAATGGAAACCAGTTTACAGTGATATCGCCACTGGTTTTTTAATTATAACTCAATCTTCCGTAATCTTTTTTAAGCCGATCAAATTAACAGGTTTTTGGAGTTTGAATGGGGGTTGGCGAGCGAAGCTCGTAGGGAGCAGAGCCCCCTAGTTAAAAATAAAATTCTGAGAATACATCTAATAATTTATCGATTGCTTTATAACAATAGAAACTGTACAGATTACAAGCAAAGTTACATAATGCAACCACATTTCAGTGAGTTTAGGAGGATCAGTCTCTTGGTACGTCTTAATACTTTAGATTTTCTGAAAATTTTATTTAGTATGTAACGAGCTCAAGCAAATTTCAAGCAATTTCAGCAAGTTGCCCTGCAGCGTGAGTCTAAACATTTAAGCAATTGTTTTTATACTAAATATTTAACATGCAATTTCTAACTGTAATAAATAAAACAAAAAGAAAATCTCAAAAACTAGAATTTGTCAAATATTCTGCCAAGTTTAATCAAAATGACAGAAAATTCAGAGAGGTATAATTTATGAATAACGTTTGAAATATATAACAGGAGGGACCTGTACTACGTGACAGCTACTTGTTTTAGAATAATAATAACCGATAAATGTTATACAATATCTAATTCACTGAAACTGGATTTTTTTTCTCCTTCCCACTTTTCGCCAGAATATATTGCTTAGGTGGCGTTTGTACAAAAGTGTCAAAATACAAAATGTAAAGTATATTGCGTTTTTTCTATATTCCTTGCTGAGATATGAGGGGCTCGCAATCATAGTAGGCCACGTCCATTTATCTCTATTATGAATAATAACGCTTTAAAGTTCGTAAGAAATAATTCAGGTCAAGTGATTCATAAAGATTATGTATGTCAACATTCAATTTAAAGTATCATTTTTATAGTGTCCTACTTTTACAAATGACAAATTAACATTTCTATTGTAAATTTATGCTTTTTTTTTCAATGAGGACTTGGTCCAGTATGGTTGTGAAATTTCCATGTGTAAATAAAGACTTGTTTATTATGATTACAAAAACTCTTGATATTGATTTATATTTACTTATTCTATTTTTTACTCTAAATTAAACACTAAGAGTGAATCATTACCAGTTATCGTAAATCATTAACTGTACACAATACCATCATCATCATGCTATACTCCATAGGAAATAGCCTGGAGCCTGTATTGACATCTACTGGAAGATTCTTGAAGTATACATGATACAGGATCACTCCACCTGGTAGCCAACCAAAAATGGCAAAGTCCGAATTAACCAGGTGAAAATTACTTCTACCTCCAGCAAAGCCCTATCCAGGGCAACCGAACCGGTTAGACAACAGCATGTAATTGAAAATAAATACATAAAACAATGTTACCCCAGCAACAGCAAATAAAAATTGAACTGTACAGAATTATAGACATTTGTACATATGTCTGTTAAAAATATAAAAAGTAACAAAAAGTAGATTTATGCTTCAGCAAATATCCGAGTAAAAACGTATAACAATTTTATAGACATCTACATACGTGTCTTTAAGGGGTCTCAAGACTCTTAAAGCTTTAAAATGTCCGAAATTTTAATTATTTTATATCTTAAACTCCCATCTTTTCTGAACACTTAGATATAATTGTTTCCTCGAAATTCCCATTAGATCAGAAGTTATGGCTTTTAGAGTTGTACCCGCTCAATAGATGAAGCGGCTTTTCCGAAACTTTGAAGTAATTTTACCGAAAATGACATTTTTGGGCACAACGCACAGGATCTTAAAAACTTCTCAATATTTTTTCATTAAATTTTCAAAATAGATATTTTATATTATTTTGTATAAACTGAACCTAAAATTTCCTTTTTATTGTTCAAAAATATATTTTTTTAATGTTATACTGTTGAAATTTTCAAAATTTTGTATTAGCTCAATGCAACTTTGTATTAAAATAATAAAAATGCTTTAAATACAACTTTATTTAGATTCATGTTAATTATTAGAATCTGAAGTATAAGTAGGCGGGTCATTTTCAAAATAAGGTACATTTTCGGCAATTTTTTTTTTTATTTTAAAGTACAACTTTTTCCACAAATTATTTTACTATGATTAATAAAAGGTAATTGTAATTCAAATAATGCAGTGGCTGAGCTTAATTGACTCATTAACACAAATACATCAATTACTTAAAAGTAAGTATTAGTTAGACCAATGACATGCGTTAGGCCAGTGACATTTTGCATTAGACTGTTGACATTTTTGTTTTAACCCAAAGACATTCTTTATTAAAGTTGTGAATAGTCATATTATTATTATTATAACTTTTAAAATACATTTTTTACATGAAATCATTTTATTGTTTAACATTGTGTCACTAGCATAACAGGATTTTTCACTAGTTTAACAAATATATTTTTAGGCCAGTGTCTGTTAGACCAGTGACATTTCTTAAATACATTTTTATTCCTCTTTTAAAAATAGTAATGTTATGATTTAGGGTGTTAAACAAAAGTTTTTTTACTGTATTATTCTAATCTTTTTTATTAAATTGATTTAACTGTTATCTGTTTAATAGAATATTTGTCAGACCAGTGACACATAATAAAAGAACTTAGCTGATTTAGAATATTATTTCCCCTTTTTAAACAGTAGACCACATGGAGGCAGCTAGTTTTCCCACCATTTTGTTTTCAAACAGTGTTGCTAACATAAAAAAGCAAATTTCTTCAATTTTTATCATCAGAGTAGTATTTAAAACTGAAAAATATTAGTTGTTAGACCAGTGACACAAAACATGTAAGACAGTCTTTTTTCATAAAATTATTCAATATTAAAATCAATTTTCAGACATATTGCTATAAGTACTCAAAAGTTATATTATTTTCAAAATAAAATTGCCCAAATCAATGAAAATAGTGATTATTGATTAGAAATTATAACATGTTAAAAATCAAAGTTTGGATTTGAGACAAGTATGGTTCCCATTGAAAAGTCAATCATTTATTTTTATTTTTTAGCCAATTTAATTTATTTTTTATATAAATTACTTGGTTTAACACTTGGATTATTAAAAAAAGATATAAAGAACAATTATGGGTTTGAAATTTTTACCTATTTCTAATAGTATAGATTTTAGAGCAGTAAGCCACCAAATTGTACTTATTTTGAAAATGACCCAGGCACCAAAAGGTTCATTCTAGTTGCAAAATTTATTTTGTAATCGTGCGTGGAAGCTGTCATACCCATTTTCTGCTTTACAAATGTCTGACAGTGTGAAGTCTATAAATAGTAATTCTGCATTTTGTAATTTTTTAAATATATGAAACGAAAGAACATACTTATATCTTTCATCTCCCTGAAAATTGTTTTTTAAAATCATATACATTTTAAGATATTAAATGTTAAAAATAGTCTGGTGTTTTTTTTTCATTTTTCAAATTTTAAGAGTCCTGAGACCCTTTAAGTAGTAATAAAATAATTTTCCTAATGGTAAATTAAATTAAATTTAATAGAAATAATGACAATACTATATTCAATAGTTACTCTAACTAAAAATCACAAGTCTAATACTAAATTCTCTATATTGTTAAAGTTCACTTTTTCAGCATAATATCCAAGGATTAAAATCCATTACTGCAAAGCCCATTAACAGAGCCTAGAGTAGAAAGAAAGTTCTGTATATTATCAAAGTTCCCGCTACTACTGTAAATGTCTAAAGAACCATGACTATAAATTCAAAATGTAGAGTCTTATAAAAGTTCAGGTCAAGAGCTAACATAAAGATGCTCATAGCAATATATGACTCTATTCAGGGGCACAAATCATCTGGAATATAACAAAGTTCATAACTGGTTTAATCCTAAAAAAGAACACTTTGTTGGCAGTAATTTAACCACATGTAGTCTGAAGACAACATCAATGCAGAATCAGATGAAAGTAAACGTTGGAAACACGAACTTTATAAATATTAAGAAGATTGTTAAAAAGTACAAAACTAAAAACGGTATTTAATAAATAGAAAAAGCTGGTTCAGTGTATTATAAATGACAGCTATCTGAACAATATTTTATTTTGATTTTGATAACAAGACGTTTCTCAAATTCCACGAAAGGGTCCTAGATCGAATGAAATTAAATGAGGCTGGCATAAAGCGGCATCGACCCAACAAGTAATGCTTTGGGTCACCAACTGACCCACAAGGGCATCTATCATTGTCAAGTTTATTAATTTTAAATGGAAAAGAAGGAAAGGCACCCATGGCCTGATAAAAAGTAAGCAGCAACTTGTGTAGAACACAGAAAATCTCTGTTCACATCTTTAATAATTGAATGCGTGTCTCGGCCTTTATCACCCATCCGCCATTTCTCTTGCATTTCTCTAATAATTTCTTTTTTTAAATGTGATTTTACATAAGTCATCGGAATTGGAACATCCAAGAATTTATCATAAACGTCTTCTTCAATAACTGATTTTGCCAGCATATCAGCACGTTCATTACCTATGATTCCAATGTGAAATTTAATCCAACCAATGTTAATTTGTTTATTAACCAACAAGTGTAAATTAACGAAAATTTGATATGCAATTTCATCTATCGGAAAAATATTCTTTAACACATAAATTGATGTTAAGCTGTCAGTGTAGATGTTAAACTGAGAAAACTGTGCCACTGAACACCCTAAAGCAGAAAGTTCTGCTTGAAACACTGTATTATGTTCGTTCAGCTTGAAACGATTGTCCAAAATAAAGTTGTTCATAAACATTGTGAATGCCGCGCCAACTCCTCTCGGCAACTTTGATCCATCAGTAAAAATAATCGGGAAATCTACTGTCGGTACTGAATCTGTAATTATTTAATAAAATTAATACTGTGTTTGGCTAAGTAAAATGGATAATCAAATGTACAAAATTTTCGCATAATATGTTTACTTGAAATAAATATGTCATCTATCCAAACCAAAGCATCTTCTTTCACAAGGGAATGGAGATTTGCCAAATTACGCAGTTCTACCTCAATAGGTGGCACACCAGCTAGGACACAAAGCGCGTCAGTCAAAACAGAGCGATATACGCTAACAATTGATAAAAGGGACATTCTTCGACACGATGGTAATCTTTCTAGTGCATGATACCGCAGATCTTTCATCCACACCTCAAAACCATAAGCAATCTGTTTCTTGAGAACAGTGTCATACCAAATTTTCAGGAAATCTAACGGAAGGCCCTTATCTCTAATTCTAACTCTCTTCATATGACACAAGAAAGCTTTTATACCTGAACGAATCATCTCTAAATGATCTAGCCATTTACACCTACTATCCAAAAGAAAACCCAGAAATTCAACATTATTATCTTTCACTGAAATACTGAATCCATGTAATTTGAAAATAGGACGTCTTTTAGAACATATATGCGATTCAAAAAGCATAGCCATTGACTTTGAAGGATTTATATGCAAATGGACACTCTCACAAATGTCTGCAAAAGCAGAAATACAATTATTTATGATTTGCTCAAGTGATGCTCTCGTATCAGCACCTTCGATAATAACATTGTCGTCAGCATACGAAATTATGTTGGGACTAATTTCTTGAAGTATATATGATGAATTGGCGGAATGTATGGCAGAAGATCCATCCTGTCTTTCTTTTTGGCCAAAGTGATTTTTCTCCGGCCTGCGTACAATTCATCTTAACTGACATTTGACAAAGAAAGTAACTTGGGCCCACGAGCCCTTTTTTCCAAATTTATTTTGCGAAAAGGTTCATCATTATTGAGGATTTCTTTGAACAATAGCATGAAGGGAATACTTGTCATAACTCACAGATCACAAACCATCCAATTAAAACAACATCCCTCGGTATCCTTTCTGTTTGTGATACTTTGTTCCAAAGCTGTAGTAGAAACTAAGTCGAGATTCTTAACTTCAATGATATCAAATTTCGGAAATTTCCTCTTTGCATTCACAAGTTTCCTCCCAGTCTCTTGGAACATAAAAGCGTTGTTTCTTGCGACTGGCTGCTTCAATCAGACCAAATTCTGGGTCATTCGGAAGAAAATAGTGGCCAGACACCATGAATTTATGGTCAAATTGACTCTGCTGTTATGTTTGTATTATTAACTAGTTTCAACAGCGCAAGAGGCATTTTGATGTTCCTATTTTGACCCCCACCGGCATCAGAATATAGAGTAATTTTCTTATGGTTAGAGGTTTTTCTCTCTTAGCTGTCTTTCAACAATGCTAGAAAGGTCTTGAGAACCTCTTCCTCCCTCTATTTCATCCCAGATGTGCATGTATCCCACATTATTGTTAAAGGAATGCGCCCCAAAGTTATAAAATGAAGGGAAGTGCTTTTTTCAAGTCGAATTCACAGCAGTAATTTGGATTATTTGTATTTTTGCCCCTCCTACTTTGTGTTCTTTTGTTTTGATTATTCTCTTCTGTGATAGGCTGTTGTCTTTTACTTTCCTATTGGCTGTTGATTTCTAACTTCCTATTGGCTGTTTCTTCAGCTTGTTTCCTTTCCCTTGTCTGTCATTTCAGTCTTGCCTCTGCTTTCATAGTAGAAGGACGCCTTTTTTGCGCCTGACGAAGAAAGACTCAGATCTTTCGAAAGGCCTAGCGCATTTACAAATTTTTGATGGTGTTTCAAGAAGATTGTTTGTTCTTAGTCATTCACACCAGTTTTAACTTATTTTCTTTTTCACAGCAGTAAGTTTCATCTGAGGCTTTAATTTCATCAGTTTTTATTTTCTCTCTAGCCTATTTAGCTTTCCGCAAGTGGAACTCTCGCTCGATTTAAAGACTTTTTCTAGTATTTTCAACATTTTTTGTCGAAAGTGTGATTCATATTTCATCACATAATTTACATGTATCTGCACTTGTCGGCTAGAAGTGTAAATTAAACTTTCTGCTGAAGACTTTGGCATAAAATGTCTCTCTCACGAGGGTTTTATTCTTTGTCATACATTCCTCTCTAGGCCAAAGATCGAACTATGCAATTAGAGTTTTTTTTTCCTTGAAATGATTTTTTTTTAAGTAAAACGCTTTCGGCATGTTTACCGTTTGTTTACCGAGAGGAAGGGGGGGGGGTCATCACAAACAAGATTATTTTCCATTCATAGTTTACCCATCTGATGATTCACGAACGTTTATTTTTCATGAGAAGTTTGGAAATCACTATTTATTTAAACTATAACCTTTTTTGATAGCAATAAGGTGAGATTTAGACAAGAATGTACCACATATGAAAGAGTAGTACACTGATGAATGGACTTGATTCAGTATGGTTGTGAAGGTTTCTTGTATTACCTCACCAACTCTAGACACAGATGCAATTTATGAGAAAATATGAGCTTTATGTTTGGTGCACCATGGTAGTAGATAAAACACAGTTTACTGCACATTCTACATGAACTATCTGTTTTTTTAAAAAGTGGACTTGGTTGTGATCCCCTCATATATCAATAGGATACTTCTCGTAGCGAACAGAGGCCATTTGTGTAGTATCCTGTGATATGCGCTCATTTTTGGAACTGAAGTACCACAGAGAGAGGATTCCTCCTTTCCTCCATTGCTCGCGATTACGACATTTCGGAAGTGTTGGCCAGGGGCAAATTTATTTTGCAGCGACTAGGGTCTGAACAACTGAGATAACCTGATGCACATCATTGCACATGATCTAACTAAATGGAACATAAGCTTCAAACAGTAGGATCAGCGGGAATGTATATCAGAATTAAAATATAATAGAAGTTGTATGAAAAATGAGCAGGTTTGCTAAATAATATTTCACTGCGCATGCTCGAAAGCAATCAAAATATAATTTTCATAATGTGTTAACTAAATGTATAGAGCAACTTTTGTAAAAGTCTCAAAAACATAGCTTGCAAATTCTGAAAATTATCGTAGAATAAGCTCAAAATCCGTTGTTCCCAAAATGAAGCAAAAAGATGAGGGGCTGTATCCATATATCCATTGATTTGTTCCAATATAGCATACACAATATTGCACGTACTACTGTATTTGGATATATACTCTCATCTTTTTGCTTCGTTTTGGGAATAACGGATTTTGAGCTTATTCTATCATCGATAATTTTCAGACTTTTCAAAATATGTTTTTAAGACTTTCACAAAAGTTACTCTGTACATTTAGCTAACACATTATGCAAATTATATTTTGATTGCATTCGCGCATGCGCAGTGAAACATTTTTTTAGTAAACCTGTTCATTTTTCTTCTAATTTTTATTATTGTTTAATTCTGATTGCAAGATATTATGTACAATGTTGTTTGTCATATTTTCTGAAAAGAACTATTTTTTACTGGACTGCTAAGAAGGGTTATGTGTTTCACGCGTATCTGGGTATGCGGATTTCTTTATACCCTCGAAACAGCCCAACGGTTGGATTATTTTAATGAATGAGGTCTCTATCGATTAGTCTTAACCGTTCGATGGTTATAGGCTAGGTTTTGTTTTTATAAATTCAAAATGGCGGCCATAAAATAAAAAATGGAAGTAGAGACGAAAAAAATTTTTTACGCACCCTATTGAGTGACCTATCATTGGGTAGGTCTTTCAAAATGAAGACGATGTTTCATTGACTATTTTACAGTCAGCAGCTCCGTTTAAATATTACACAACCTGGAAGTTGTGTAAGTAAGATCTCTAGCTTTACTGCAACTCTAACCTTCATAGACATCTATAGTCCTTCTCAAAACAGTGTTTATAGATCGGAACTAACCATTAAACACAACTTAAACGTCATCAACACAAGTAAATAAAAAAAATACGTAAGTAATATAAAATAGTTTCACATTGATGTGAAATAATTAGGTCGCTTTTTACGCAGTCGGGTTTTTTGATTTTTTAAATTAAATTTTTACTTATATTAAAATCTCTACAAATTATAAGCAAAAAACTTGGCAAAATTTGGGACTCTTTATAAAAACTAATTTCTCTACGAGTGTACATGTTATTCTCATAAAAATGAACACGGTTTATTACAATAAGCCACTTAATCCTAATACCGAGTTTGAACGCTTTTGCTACATTAGGTTTTACAGGGTTACCCAGGTAAAAAAGTCAGCAAAAAACCTTAAAAAAACATTCAGGAAAACTGAAGGTATTTCGGACAAAAAAATCTGCGGGTTTCCTTTAGGCAAAAAACCTGAATTAACCCCCCACTTTTTTTGTCCGAAATACCTTCAGCTTTCCTTTAGGTAAACAAACCTGCGCATTCCCTTACCATGTTGTCCGAAATACCTGAAGTTTCCCTTTAAGTAAAAAACCCGTGTCTTCTCTTTACATAAAATCATGTAGTATCACTGTACAGCCTGCTTTTGTCTTAAATAACAGTGGTTTTCCTGAAAGATAAGCCAGTGAAGTGGTAGAAGGAACACTGGAGGTGCATAAAATAAATAAGTGATCACAGGCCGTTCCAACAATGTCACAAGGTGTGCTGGCAAAATTGATAAAAGTGCCTCCTCAGGGGGGGATGCAAAGAGGGGTCAGGGACATCAGATGTGTATAACATGAACAATTAGTTATAGGCCATTCCAACACTATGTCATATGAGGCGTTTCGACAAAATTTAGAAAACAGCCCCCTCAGGGGGGAGCAAAGTGGGCGGAGGGACATCAGATGTGCATAACATGAATAAGTGCTCACAGGCCTTTCCTACAATATGTCACATGAGGGGTGTCAGCAAAATTTAGAAAAGAGCCCCCTCGGGGGGAGAAATGGGGCAGGCACATCGGATGTGTATAACATTAATAAGTAGTCACAGGCCGTTCCGACAATATGTCACATGAGGGGTTTCGGCAAAATTTAGAAAACTGCCCCCTCAGGGGGGAGCAAAGTAGGCGGAGGGGCAACAGATGTGCATAACATGAATAAGTAGTCCCAGGCCTTTCCGACAATATGTCACATGAGGGGTTTCGGCAAAATTTAGAAAACTGCCCCCTGAGGGGGGAGCAAAGTGGGCGTAGGGGCAACAGATGTGCATAACATGAATAAGTAGCCCCAGGCCTTTTCGACAATATGTCACATGAGGGGTGTTAGCAAAATTTAGAAAAGTGCCCCCTCAGGGGAGCAAAGTGGGGGCAGGGACATTGGATGTGTATAACATGAATAAGTAGTCACAGGCCGTTCCGACAATATGTCACATGAGGGGTTTCGGCAAAATTTAGAAAACTGCCCCCTCAGGGGGGAGCAAAGTAGGCGGAGGGGCAACAGATGTGCATAACATGAATAAGTAGTCCCAGGGCTTTCCGACAATATGTCACATGAGGGGTTTCGGTAAAATTTAGAAAACTGCCCCCTGAGGGGGGAGCAAAGTGGGCGGAGGGGCAACAGATGTGCATAACATGAATAAGTGGTCACAGGCCTTTCCTACAATATGTCACATGAGGGGTGTTAGCAAAATTTTGAAAAGTGCCCCCTCAGGGGGAGCAAAGTGGGGGCAGGGACATCGGATGTGTATAGCATGAATAAGTAGTCACAGGCCGTTCCGACAATGTGTCACATGAGGGGTTTCGGCAAAATTTAGAAAACTGCACCCTCAGGGGGGAGCAAAGTAGGCGGAGCGGCAACAGATGTGCATAACATGAATAAGTAGCCCCAGGCCTTTCCGACAATATGTCACGTGAGGGGTTTCGGCAAAATTTAGAAAACTGCCCCCTGAAAGGGGAGCAAAGTGGGCGGGGGGGGCATCAGATGTGCATAACATGAATAAGTGGTCACAGGCCTTTCCTACAATATGTCACATGAGGGGTGTTAGCAAAATTTAGAAAAGTGCTCCCTCAGGGGGAGCAAAGTGGGGGCAGGGACATTGGATGTGTATAACATGAATAAGTAGTCACAGGCCGTTCCGACAATGTGTCACATGAGGGGTTTCGGCAAAATTTAGAAAACTGCCCCCTCAGGGGGGAGCAAAGTAGGCGTATGGGCAACAGATGTGCATAACATGAATAAGTAGCCCCAGGCCTTTCCGACAATATGTCACATGAGGGGTTTCGGCAAAATTTAGAAAACTGCCCCCTGAGGGGGGTGCAAAGTGGGCGGGGGGCATCAGATGTGCATAACATGAATAAGTGGTCACAGGCCTTTCCTACAATATGTTACATGAGGGGTGTTAGCAAAATTTAGAAAAGTGCCCCCTTAGGAGGAGCAAAGTGGGGGCAGGGACATCGGATGTGTATAACATGAATAAGTAGTCACAGGCCGTTTCGACAATATGTCACATGAGGGGTTTCGGCAAAATTTAGAAAACTGCCCCCTCAGAGGGAGCAAAGTAGGCAGAGGGGCATCAGATGCACATAACATGAATAAGAGGTCACACGTCTTTCCAACAGTATGTTATATAACAGGTGTCGGTAAAAGTTAGAAAAGTGCCCTTCTTTGGGACTAGTTTTGTGCCCCCCCCCCCTTGAAATTTTTATATATTACAAATAATATTTATCGAAAGGCTCCGTAAAAAAATTCAATCTAAAATGATGAAAATACTGCAATAAAAAAAAATCTGAAAAGTAAGACATAATAAAATTCCCCAAATCAGAATATGATTATAAATGCGCCATACATTGACTTCACTGCAGAACATTTCAAATTTTCATTTTCACGAAAATCCACCATTCAATTGTAGGAAAAATTGCGAAATTTGTCACTCAATGGCAAGGAAAAAAAAATGGCAAACTCTTTAATCGTTTATTTAAAAAGATTGCAAAATTCATCAATCGGTCGCAAGAAAACTCGTTCAATTCGTCAGTCATGGAGAACAATTAATGAAATCCTTTAGCTTGCTGTGGAAAAACATACAAAATTCGACGAACAGTTGCGAGAAAAAAATCCACGATTTTCCCCAATCGGTTGCAGGTAAAAAAAACGCAAAATTTGTCAGTGCACCTCTAGAAGAAACAGCGAAAAAAAAACTACGATCTTCTCTAATCGTTCGCAAGAAAAAGCCTCAAAATTTGCTATGTTAAAAGGAAAAATTCGTGAAAATTGTCAATCGGTTGCGGTTAAAAAAAAAATCGTGAAGATTGTCAGAAGAATCTGCGAAATTCGTAGATCAGTAGCGGAAAAAAACTCACGACTTTCTCCAATCTGTGTCAAGACTTGCTTACTGGTTCAAGGGAAATATCGCAAAATTTAAAAATCGGTTACAGGGAAAAAAAAGTGAAATTCGTCGGTGTATTATCGAAAAAAAATAGAATTAGTCGATCAGTCGTGCAAAAAAAACCCCATGAAGATTTGGCCAATCAGTCGCAGAAAAGCGACAAAGTTCACCAGTAGACCGTGAGAAAATAATCACGATATTCACCGATCTGTCGCAGTAGAATGCGAAATTCGTCGATCGTTTGCAGAAAAAAAGGATTTTTTACCAACCGTTTACACGAAAAAGAGAAAAAATTTGCTAATCAGTAAAAAGAAAATATAATGAAATTCGCTTATCAGTCGCATGTAAAAAAAACTCTGAAGTTGTCAGAAAATTCACGAAATTCTTCGATCAGTCGTGGAAAAAACCAACGATTGTTTCCAATCTGTCGCAAGAAAAAATTGGAACATTTGCCAATCAGTCTTCGGTAAAAAAACATGAAATTCATGGATTGGTCGTGTGAAAAATAACTACGATTTTCGCCAAAAAGTTAATGAAAAATATCACAAAATTCACCCACCTGTCGTGGTTAAAAAATGCGAAATTCGTCAATGAATTGTGGAAAATATATCAAAATTCTTCACCCAATCGCAGGAGAAAAATTGTGAAATTCATCGATTTGGTCAGAGAAAAAAGGCCAAATTCGCCAGTTGACAGAGGGAAAAATCTGAAATAATTCGAAAATCATCAATCGATTGTTGGAAAAAAAACCCGCTAAATTACCATTCGATTAGGGGGGGGGGGGGTGAGAAATCACAAAATTCACCAATAATTTCATTCGCGTGAGTATGTCAGGGTTTTATGAAATGTCTTTTGCATTTCTATAAAAGATGCAATTGCACTTCTTCATATATAAAGAAAATTTTCCTGTGACTTTTTTTTTTTAATTCACACAGAACATTTGATTAGCTGAAGTACATTGCAGAACATTGCAAAGTATTCAGCTTTGGGAATGAAATTCTTTGATCAGCCGCAGAGAAAATCTGTGAAATTCAGTCAGCGACCATATGAAAAAAAAAAATTCAACAACTGTTTATGGGAAAAAATGAAGTTTGTTGATTAGCTAAGAAGAAAATCGGCAAAATTCATAAACCGGATATGTGAAAAAAATCACACGAGTTTTGCCAATCAGCCGCAAGGAAAAATGCAATATACGCCAATCGGTATGGTTTAGATGTATTATAATCCCGCATTTGCCATCTTTGATTTTTTTCTTGCATGAAAACTCCTTTTTCGCCAAGTAGTAAATGTCGCCAATGGTTAAATATTGTTGATAGATTAATATAACATTGAAAAAACTGAAATATAATCATTATAACTGTTAATTAAAAAACATTTTTAATTCACGCCAAGAAAATAATCCAAGATGGCAGATGTGGGATTACAAAACATTTGTTCTGAAATAAAATATCACAAAATTTATCAGTTGGTTGCGGGGAAAAAATTGCAAAAATTCTCATTGAATCACCTGAAAAAAAACTGAGAAATTCAACCGTCGATTAATGGGGAAAAAAAATCTAGAAACCCTTCAGTCGATTGCTTTAAAATATTGTGAAATTTGTCAATTGGTCACAGGAAAACAACATGAAATTCAGCAGGCAATCATGAGAAACAATCGTGAAATTTTACAGTTGGCTGCAGAAAAAAATGTGAAATTCGTCAAACAGTTACAGCAGAAAAACATAATTCGTCAGTCAACAGGGAAGAAAATCAAGAAATTTCATCAGTTGCAGGAAAATATCACAAAATTAAAAAGGTCAAAATAAAAAAGGACTAAATGCAAAATATTTTCAGTGAACAAGGTTCTTGAGTGTTTTTTTAAGTGTCCAGCTGGCAGTAATTTTTTTCTAGAGTCCACACTGTTGAAGGCATTTTTAATATAATTGTAGAATAAAATGAAATAAGTGATTACTACTCTATTGTTATTCATACTGCTTAATATCTTTCTGAATAATTAATTTGTTAAGACAGTGTTATCATTGTGAATTTGTATTTTTTTTTTTTTTAATTTACATTTGCCTATGGATATTTCTTTTAAAGAAGATTTCAATATAAAAAAGAATGCAGGTGTGCATTTTTATTATCTGCCTCTTAAATAGGAAAAAAAAAAAAAAAAAAAAAAAAGAAAGAAAGAAATCTTGTTTTTCACCCTTTTATGATATGAATCCATGTATATTAGCATTGAGTCTAAGCCGCTTTAGCAGGGCGCAGCGCCGGCAGCCTTTTTTTTTCTTTTTTGTGCATGGCAAAGCTCTTTTAAACCCTTCTGGTCTTTTTAACACTTCCTATGCTCCCTGTGGCAATTCAACTGATCGCGGTAAAATATCGCAAACTCTAGGGACTCTAAACAAACCAGTTCAAAATATTTTTGTGAATAATGTACAAGTGTGCCCTTTTTTAGAATAGGGGAGAGTTGGGAGGAGTGGGACAGATTTCACAATTTATTTTTTAATTCACTACTTATGTTTTACCAAGAGTATAGCTTATAAAAATCTAATAGTATGTTACTTAAGCTATGTTTAAAAAATACAAACGCTGTGAAATACAAACAACTGGCTTTTATTTGCACGTTTTAAAATGTTAACATTTTTGTCCCACACCAAATGTGATAAACTCCTTATCACTGTCTATATCCTCAACTCTGCCAATATAATAAACAACTGTCTTCTTCGTCAAAATTTTAACAATTACAAAGTCATTTATCCTAATTTTGGATCATCAGTTAACCAATCAAATTCTTCAGCAATTTCATTATCATTGTGAGTAATCAAATCAAAAGTCTTCATCTGTAGAGTCATGCAACAAAAATTTCCCATCAATGGAATCATCAGATAATTCATTTGCTTTTTTCTGTTTCTTCCTTTTCACCTTAAGAGTTTTCTTTTTACACAATCTCTTCTGCTTTTTATCAGCGGCTATTTTTTCAATTTCTTCTTTTTCTGGTGTGTCAGTGATGATTTTTTTATCTTTCCTTTTTTCTGTCTTTCTTTATAGTTTTTGTGGAAATGCTTTGGGATAAGGGTGCATATCGGAAGGACTCAAAGGTGTTTGAGAACATGTCCCATTCCTCCCTCTGCTGAATATTTTTTAAAAAGGCTTATTATATATATCATGCTACATTTATGCTTTATTTGGCTGCTAGTTTACAAACACTATATCTTTAAGTTTATTATACAATTATAATATTTTCATTTTAAATATAATATAATTGAAAAAAATCATTGAAAGAATAAGAATTTGTACTTACTTCTGAGGTATGAAAATAAAATTTTCCCTTTTAAATACAAACAATAATACAGCTGGTGTAACAATTAGAATCAAACATGAAGCTATAGATGCTTTATCTAGTGGACAAACTAGAACTTAATTCTAACAGTTATTTTGGACATAAATGCTGCTGTCCCACTCCTCCCACTGTCCCATTCCTCCCAACTCTCCCCTAGTGTTTCCTTTTTGAAAAATTCCCGCCCGGGAGTCCTTTTTTCTAGTCAACACTGCATATGTAATGTAATATTAATGTTAAAAAAATGAAGGAGGCACGTAATAAAAATGCACACTTTTTACACGATTAAATCAAGTTGACAAAAAGATCTAAAAACAAATATAAAAAACACCAACTGACCAGTAGTAGAATTGACATAAAAAAGCCACTGGTCCCAAGGAACAGTAAGCATGAGAATTTATTTGTCCACATTCATCACTGGTCTGCTACATAAAATTCTATTTCATCCCTTTAACCCTTTGAGTGACAATTAATTACTTCATCTGACTAAGATTTAATCGAATTTTCTTTGTTTTTTTAAATAAAATAAAGTTATGCGATATGTGTTTAGTTGCAGTTTTGGCAGGGAGAGGAAAGTTTATGTTTACCTGTCAGAGAGGGGGGGGGGGGGAGTTACTGGTCCTGCAGATTATAAAATTTTTCAAATTAGTGGTCCAATTGAATTTCTGGTGGTACAGAACAGTCCCAGCGGACCCCCAAGGAAATCGAATGCTGAACTGACAGTGAATAATATGACTTTTTAAATATTTACTACTCAAAAACATATTAAGCAATATGAACTGAACAAGCACAGAATGAAATCAGTTATTTCTTTTAAGCCTGTAAATGATAAAAGTAACAATGCAAACAAGAAAAAATTACACAAATAAAATTTACATACACAATAAAACATGCGAATCTGCTCAAAACATGGAAGATTCTCACCCATTACAGAACAGTCCTTTTTAATAATTGTTTTGTACACACAGGAGGTAAACGCAGGGATCAATCCAGGCAAAATTTGAGGGTTTTTTTAGGGCCTTTTCACAAAAGTCTATTTAATAAAATAGGCCCCATCACAAAAATAAATATTATAAAATGAGCCCCTTCACAAAAATAAATTTAATAAAATGGGCTCCTTCACAAAAATAAATTTAATAAAATGGGCCGCTTCACAAAAATAAATTTAATAAAATGGGCCCATCCTCAAAATTCCTTTTAATAAAATAGGCCCACTTCATAACATCTTTTGCATATAAACTATTTTAAATATGTAATTAGTAAATAAAACCAGGTAATGCGAAACAAAAACCTTAACTGAAATTTAAAGAAGTTTCTGTTAATAAATTCTTGATCCGAATTTGAGTTACTGGATTTCAACTATAGTTACAAAATATTACTTTTCACAAAAATAACTTAATTTTCACATAATGGAACCCAAGAATAAAAACCTGCATCGACCCCTGTTTGTTAAAGGCCCCAAGAATCTATATATAATTTTTAATGATGTTATGCACTATAGAACAATATTATTGCTCTAAATTTGTCTTTAAATGTTTTTTTTTGTGAAAAAATTACTTTATTTAAAATAATTATACACATGTAAAGAATTTTAAAATTATTTTTCCCTTATTTCATATTCTGTATTATAAATTATTCTACAATATATAATTTTTTTTTAAATTAATTTTATGAGTCGAATATTGCAGCTAGTGACATTAAACCCCGCTAAAAGATTTGCCAGAGATATTACACCTCCACTGAGTATTAATCAAGCATCTATGTTCCTAAAAAGATTATAGCTGCTTGATTTTTAAAGAAACCAAATTACTTACTCATAAAATGATATTCCAATACAGTGATCTGCTTAGAAAGAACTTAGGTCCTTTAAAGGACCCTTCACAAACTTTTTCCCCTCAAAACAAGGGCCCTTCACAAAACGTTTCCACCTCCAAACTGAGCTTTTTACGAGTTTAATTATCAAGAAGTAATTTAATCCTTCTATCACTTTTATGCATAATGGAAATATATGCATATATCTTCTTAAAAGTATAAACAAGAAACTGCACATAACGATTCTTTTAAATTCAGAAAATTATGACTAGATTTTTCCCAAAAATAAAAAGACGTATTAATGAAAATATCAAAAAATAAAATAGTTCTCTCTAGGATGTATTTGAAAAGTGAAGTGTCACGCCGTTTTTAAAACTGAGAGATTTGTATCGCTATTATTTTAAAAAATAGTAAAAATTCATCTTTAGTCATACACGAAGATTTCTTGTAAAACATTATTTCCATACCACAGTATTTCTATACGTGGCGATCTGGTTTATCGAAAGTGGTTAGTATCGCATGAATGGCTGAATACAAAGTACCAAGCTATAATATTAAAATAAGTATAATACAAGGCTCACTTATACCCCTCTTACGGCTATATATATATCCATTTAAAAATTAATTAAAATGTGACTAATATACAGATAAAAAGAGCCCTGCAAAAAGGAAAAATAGAATATCAAAACGACAGCGTAACGACTGCTCCCGCTTATTTTCCGAGTGGCGGAAAAGTAAACATGCTTTCTGTGTGTTGAGTTGATAACTTCCTTCTCATTCTCCCATGACATGGAGTCAGAAATACAGCTACATGAGGGCTGCTGTCATCTCGAGGGCCCGGGTTCGAGTCCCTGGGTAAGACATGGATGTAATTGTGTATGTCCCATTGTAGTTATATAATATATGTAATGAAAAATAAAAATTGTTGTGACTTGTTGTTGTTTCTATGTATAATAAGGATCATTCGAGGCGACAGCCATTGTAGCTATAGGCCCCAAAGCATTCTCCACCTCGGTGGACTTCAAATGTTAAATTACAGCTACATGATCAAAAATCAAATGTTGCAACGAAAACTTTGTTTTTGAAGAAGTAACTTTTCTAAAGACTGGAATTCACGCCTGATAGAGGATAAGGGCAAATTATGCATGTAATAACCCCACCTATATTTTTCAGCTTTAATCGTGGACGCTACCAAAATGAGGAAAGGGGGGGGGGAGGGGCCCTGCCCCTCCCTAGATTTTAAAATTTAAGTAACTAGATATTTCTTTTTGTTATGTTTTCAAAAACAATATAAAATGTATTATTTTCGAGTAACTAAATTAAAAGAGCCTCTTTTCTTTAATGTCAGTTGTGCAAAATTCTTAGTTTCTTTTTTAAAGAGGTGCTGTTTGTGTTGTTTTATGATGGCCAATTGTCTACACTTGGGATATTGGGCCGAAGGGGGGTTGCCTGGGGTCTTTCAAAGGGAAGCTAATCCGTATTTAAGCAAAGAAATCCAAGGTTCGAAGAAAACCACGAAAAAAACTCCGAACGACTAGGCCGACGGGCGCGATTGGGTTCGAACCCAGCATCTCCCGTCTACCAGCTTTGAGAGCAGAACCTCTCGGCCACTGGTGGGGTGGTTTTGAAGAGGAACTAAGGATTTTGAGCTAGGACGACAGGAGTGGCATGGTGGAAGTGGGGGGGGGGGGAGCGGAGTGCATTGTATCCCTTCCTGCATTTTGAAATTTAATTAACTAAAATTTCTTTCTTTTTTTTGTCTGATTTAGAAGAGCACAGTAAAATATATTCTTTTCGAAAAACTTAAAATGAAAAACTAAATAAGATATTTTTAGAAAAGGGAGAAGGGAAATTGAGGGCCCTCGTTAGATTTTGAAATTTAACTAAAATATTTTTTGTGCGTGTTTGAATATGATTTTAAATATTAATGAAAGGGACTTTGAAATAATTTGGAGATTTTTTTTTTTTTTTTTTTTTTTTTTTTTTTTTTTTTTTTTTAGGGTGCATTTTTTGTACGTGTTAGACTTCGAAGGGTTATATTTTTACTGGTGGTAATTCAAGAGAAATTTATGACAAATTTTAGGATAAAAAGGGCACTTTGAAATACTTTCGTGATTATTTTTTTTCGTTTTAGGGGGAATATTTTGAGATTGAAATTTTTGAGCTTGTTAGAGTTAGAGGTGAAATTGTTACTGGTTATAATATTAGAAAAAATTGTGGCAAATTTAAGGTCAAAAAGGGCTTCGAAAAAATTTCGTGATTTGTTTTTCTTTTTAGGGGAATTTTCGGAGATTGAAATTTTTGAGCGTGTTAGAGGTGAAATTGTTGCTCGTAATAACTTCATAAATGGGGTAATTAAAAATTTTAACTAGTAGACTCTTCAAAATAATTTCGAGATTTTTCTTTCTTTTTGAAGGGATTTGTAGGGAATTAAAAAATACTGTTTTAAATGGTAATTAAAAATCTCAACGAGGGGGACTTTTATTTCTAGAATGGGATTTTTATATCGCTATTTAAAATGGTAATTTTAAATATTAATTAGAAATTTTAACGAGGGGGAGTTAAGAATTTTTGACTGAACCGGAGGAAGACGTTAGATTTCCGGGAATTATCTAATATATTAATTTCGAAATAAATTAAAAATATTAATGAGGAAATGCGGGCATATCAAAATCTTAGATACCATAATGTGCAATAATAAAACCATTAAGTAAAACCTTCATGTTACCTGGTAAAGAAACAATTTTCATTTTCCTTCAACATACCTCATGTGATTTCACGAAAATATTCTACGTCATTGAAGGTAATTTGGAGGTTATAACTTACAGAAATAAACCTGTATGAAATCTTTTAAAAAGAGGTATACTTCTCTTAAGATAACCTTTAGTTTTCATTTGCCTTAAAGATACCCGTTGAAACCTTCAAAATGGCTGCAAAATCTCAAAATTTTTAAAGGTTTTTCTCTGATTTTTTTACCTGGGTATTCAAAAGATATTCGTTCTTTTTCAATTTGTTGACGGTCCCCTATGGGGTTTCGAGGAAAAAAAATCCTCGCGGAAATATATGACCTATATTATACTGTACTGTACTGTACTGTACTGTTTACACACCTGGAGTTTCAGGTTAATTCCTCATATATTTTTCTAGATATTTAATAAAACGTCCAAAATCGCAAGTGGCCGATCACCTTTGGCCATATAGTGTATTACAGTTTTCGTTGCTTAAAGATACTGAAAGTAAAAATGGGAATACTGATCCAATGCAATTTTAAATAATGGTTTAGAATGAAGTCAATCCCAATAAACAAATTTCTTCGTTATACCATTTAGTATTTTACTAAATGAGATTTAATTACCAAGTTTTAAAGAAATAGTATTTCAATCAAATAAATGCCTAAGCAAAAGTCAAAATAATGCATTTCTTGGAAGGAAAAAAAATCTTCAACAACGTCAATGTGATAATTGCAACTACTCTTTAATCCGGAAAATTCATATTTTTATGTAACGCTCAATAAATTAAATAAATTTGCAATTTAAAAAACGGGAAAAAAACGGAAGGATTGCTTAAAAGAAAAAATATGATCATTTGTCAGAAAATATAGTACTAACATATCCTTAATGAAAAAGCTTTAACTAACTAAACACTAAACAAATAGATTTATGCAATTCTTAAAATTTTAAATTTCATTAAGTTTGAAACATTTATTAAATTGATATTGATATGAACTTCCAAATAGGATATAAACTATATTCAGAAATCTACTTTTATACAAATCCAAGCAAGATTTATTTTGTACTTTTCAATGTATTTATTTTCAAAGACGTATTTCAGTGATCGTTTTCCTTACGTAAATTTGAGACACGTCCTTTCATTTTATTAATTAACGTATATAAAGCTATGTTTTAATAGTGTTTCAATTTTGCATAATTATTTCAAGATGAGATCGGGTCAAAAGTTACTTTCTAGTTAACCTGTGCATGACATGTTTTTAATTTTTAAACTAGTGTACTTATATTAATTAAAAATGATCATTTTTTATACATTAAATTAATTTAAAAAACAGAAAATTGTTAGTTCCACACGAAAAAGATTTTCAAAATCGTGCCTAATTTTGTTAAATACGCCGTACTCAGTTGTTTACTTAATATATTCATTTTAAAATGTTTTTATTTGAACATTCAATAAAAAGACTGAATCCTTAAAATTATTTAATTGGAAAACTGTCGCTTAGTAACAATAGCTTTTACAGTTCCATCTCATTAAGGTTAAATACAGGCCATAGTTTTTTTTTTTATTTTTTTTTTTAATAAAGACAATTTTAATAGCAAGCAAATGCACAGAGGAAGAAAAACTTCGTCCTTATGATATAAGGTAATCATCTCGTAATATTTTATCTTCATCTCGATAATTTAAGTTATATACATATTTTATTATTTTTAAAAGTATATAATGTTCTTCACTTAAAGATAATGAAAAAAAAAATAGATTTAAAAGCAAACTTTCGCATTGAAATTTTTTTCAGAATATCCTAAAAAGGTAACCAACGGCAACACATTTTAAAACATAAAATCTTTCTGTTTTGATGAGAAATTCACTTGCAAACTGACAAGAGTCCTCTTGCCACTTTTGCCGTAGTGGTACATGGTATTAAGAATTTGTCTTGTTTGATCATTTTAATTTAGGCATGAAGTAAAAGAGGGTTTAATTTTTTTCAGTTTAATAATAGAGAAAATCGGCTTTGTTGATTCAGTAATTGTATGAGCCATTTTATTTCCCGAAAATTTCTTCCATAGTTCACCAAAGGGGAAAAAAATAATTGCCATTTGTCTTCCCTATTTTCACGACTACTTCCGACGCTTTTATCGTAGAATTTTAGTTCTAGAGTGAGAAAGTAACTACTATACAGTTTCTAGTAGTCACCGCTCATCATAAGTTCGTTTTAAGGATTAAGGGGTCTCAGGACTCTTAAAGCTTTAAAATTTTCGAAATTTTAATTTTTTTAGATGTTAAACTCCTATCTTTTCTGAACATTTTGATGCAATTTTTTCCTTGAAATTCCTATTAGAACTGAAATTATGGGTTTTACATTTATGCACGTTCAATAGCTGAAGCGTCGTTTCGGAAACTTTGAAGCCATTTTTCTCCAAATGACGTTTTTATGCATAACGCGCACGATATCTCAAACACTTATGAATATTTTTTCATGAAATTTTCAAAACATATCTTTCATGTTAGTCTCTATAAACTGAACCTAAAATTTCTTTTTTATTGCTCAAAATAATGTTTTTTTAGGTCATTATACTGTTGAAATTTTCTTAATTTTGCATTAGCTAAATACAACTTTGTAATAAAAATATAAGAAAAGCTTTAAATACAAATTTATTTAGGTTCAGAGTAATTATTACAATCTGAAGTATAAGTAGGCACCAAAATTTTCATTCTAGTTGCAATACTTATTTTGTAATTTTGCGCGTAAGGTGTTATGCCGATTTTTTGCTCGTCAAATGTCTAACAGTTTCGAGCCCCCTGTAAATGCTAATTCTGTATCTTATAATTTTTTAAATACATGAAATGAAAGAACATACTTATATATCTTATTCCAATTAAAATTGTGTCTTAAAATAAAATACATTTTAAGATATTAAATGTTGAAAATGGTCTTTTTTTTTTCATTTTTTCCAAATTTAAGAGTCCTGAGACCCCTTAAGAGAGTTCTTTGTCTACGATAATTGGGTTGAAAAGAAGAAAATGATTCTCTAGATAAAGTTATCGACTAACACAAACATATGTGATAAATGTCGGTGTGTGAATTTCGAAAAAAATATCCTATATATATATATATACGCAGGACAGAAAATATAGGCTTCTATATATTTAAGTATTATGATTTCGTGACACAAAGCTCTATGTTGCTAAAATATGAAAAATTAAAATTCGATTTCTTTTTTAGCGAAAATGAGAAAAATAATAGTCTCCTTCACACCTTGTTAATTTTCAAATCGATTCTAGAGCCGTATAAAACTTTTACTAGAAACTTAAAAAACAACAAACGCCTACTTTTGCAAACAAAGGGGAAATGGAGGGTAAAAACATGCGTCAAGAAATATCCAATAATTGCTTATTAAGAAATTCATTGAGCAAACATTCCACAACTGAACAATTTCTACATAAATATATTATTGAGAAATATTCTACTTCGAAGCAAGTTCATTCACTCGAGGGTTTAATACAAAGCTTTTATTTACGAGTACTCAACAAACTGGGAATTTGAAGATTCCAATTTATTCCAAATATTTATAATACTGAAGCGCACGCGGGGATTTACAACAGAACATATTATAAAAAATAAGGTAATTTAAAAATCTTATTTCATTAAATGTATGGTAAACCGTTCAAGAAGCAAATACTTTATAACATTCTCCCTGCATTACAAGATGACACTGTTTAATAAATATCCATTACAAAACTTTCATCTGAAACGAAATCTTGCGTTAACGAAAGGCGGGGGCAACAAGATAAACCATTTCTCAAAAAATATATACCATAAATATATTATAAAAACTTATTACATGCTTCCCATACAATCATTTCACCATTATACAATTAAAGGAAAAATAATTTTCAGGATGCTTCTGTTAGGAGGCTAATTCATTCAAGGTGGGGTGTTTATGCACTAAACAGATTTTTTTTAGTCACGTGATAAACTTAAACTTTAAACAAACTTTCATTTGATATTTAATATTGATTCTAAACATTACAAATACCCAAGACAGAATCGGGTTTCAAACCTTCATTTCTTTTTCAAAATTCAGAAATAAAATGACTGGATAGTTAGTTATTTTGTAATACTTTGAAACTTTATGCTAGCAAAGAGATGTATCGTAAGAAATGTTGAAATAATATTGTTTTTAAAGCATTTTCCATCAGTGGTGTTTTGCATGGTAGTTTTTCTTTTGCAGACCTTGATATAACACAAAATTCAAAATCTTAAGAATGTATGTACTGAATACCTTGAGTGGGAAAAACCATTTCAGCTAACCCCCTCAATTAATCACAATCAAGTATTTAAATATAGGATTGGCTGAATTGTTTTAAAAAATCCAAATCCCCTATTAGATAAATATACGTAGTATTTCATCTGTAAAAATCTCCTCAAATTGTATGTTATAGTTCTGTTTCCAATCACATTTTTACATTCTTCTAATTACAAGTGATGTTACTATTGGATTCGTAAAAATTTCTACATTTAATTTAATATTTATTTCAAATTTTATAAATACCTCGAAAATTTAAACCCAGAACTTCTTTGCTAGATATCAGTACGCAAACAATTAGACAATTAGGAAAACAAAAATGCCTTCAGCTAGTGAAAAAGGAAATTTTTACATCAGTAAATAAATAAATAGAAATGCTTAATTCATCTTTAAAAAGTTAAACTTACACTATGTGCAAAACTACTTAAAAGATGAGACAATATTAAAAAGATGTTAAAATATTTTAATATCTTAGTACTTTAAACTATAAAAAACATAGTCTTCGTCAGAGAAATATAAGAAATACCTTATTTCTTATACGTATTTCTTATATATCTCTGACGAAGACTATGTTTTTTATAGTTGAAAGTACTAAGGTATTAAAATAATTTAACATCTTTTTTAATATTGTCTCATCTTTTAAGTAGTTTTGCACACAGTGTAACTTTAAGTTTAAGGAATGTTTTATTAATGTCAATTTTGAAATGTAAACATTTTTTCTAATGAAGACGCCTTATTTTTCTAGGGTTGAATTCCGAAAAGAGATTTCATTTATAAGGCATTAATAAAAAATAAAAAATTTTAAATATTGATATTTTGATTTCCAACAGCAAAATATGAACCCCGTGTCAACCTCTAAATAAAACATTCAAGTATATAACATGTAGAGTGGTTAATGAATTGTTTAACTATCGTAACTATCTATATATTTTCTCATGATTTAATGTATATTATTGTGATTACTTCATGTAAGCTATGACCATCTAATTCACACAGTAACTGATGTAGTGGCACAACAAGAGATGCCATAGGTTCGCGTAAAAAAATGCAAAAAAAAAAAAATTGTATCTTTGATGAACATTTGTAGAACATACGTACCAAAGACTTGCGCTAAAACCCACTGCAAGATCATTGGATTCACTTTACGTAATACCTATATATAAAAATCCGTAAATACGTTATTGTTTACAGATTTAAATGAAACGTCATACTCTTTAGCTTTTTTTTCTTCAACTACCCGAAATAGTTTATATTTATATATAAAAAAAAAATAGATTTGGTAACGCATTTTTTCTTTTCCATTTTTCTATCCTAAAAACGGGGCAATAATTAAAAGAAAATGAAATACACGCTTACTCCCTCCCCCCCATGGCATTTAATTAAAACTTTTTTTGCAATTTATATTAAATTTGAAATGAAATACGGCAATATTTTAAAGAGCGAAACAACACCGAAAACTGGTGATATGCAGTAATTAAAATGATAAAACTTTGTAAGAATCACCATAGAATAAAAACAAAACATAGGACGTGTTTGGAGCTAAAAATATAACAGCTCGTCATCAGCTACAGTGAACACGTGTCCGTAAGGGGACAAGGTCAAAAATGAACTGAAAGGTAGAGAATGTTGCAAAGACTACCTTTCAGTTTATTAAAATTTTATTAAAAATGATTTTATTAAAAATTTATTAAAAATGATGCCATATGAGTTATAATTTTACTAATACTACGCTGAATTTTTTGCATTTTTCCATATTGTTACCAGAAAAGTAGTTCATTTTTTTCTTACACGCAGCACAGAGAAACGGCATCCCCACGTATAAGACTGGGAGATTTGACTATGAATGGCTCAAAATGTCATTTTTTTCTGATAGATTTTTTGAATGAATTATGGCGAAACGTCATCCATATTATTGAATTTGATTATTTTACCCTTACGCTCCGTATGGTTAACACGGTGAAAGGTGGATGGTTCTGCAGATACTATTTAATTATTGTCACAAGACGGACGTTTGAAATGAAATGCGTTGTTTTGAAAATGCCACATTATTAAACAAAAGAATATTCACAAAAGGTATAAAGCAGATTACATCAATACTTTTAAAAAACAATACAAGTATCAATAACAATGGAAGATTCTTACTGTTGGTGTAAGTTTTGGCAGCCAAGAACTTTACCAGATCTGTTGCCGGTATACGAGGTCTGTTCAAGACGGAATTTTTTGCGCCCAGCAGAAAGGCAAATGCATGGAGTTTGCTGACAATACGTGCTGTAGGCCGTTGTCAGCTCCAGAGTCTGGTAAAAGTCAGTTGGCCTTGAGCCTTTGCAGCGCACGGATCGCTTGTGAAGCAGACATGTGTTTGAAACTGTCGTTAGGTTTTCAGAATGATCCGAAGAGTCAGGAAACGACATGCCATAAAGTTTTGTGCAAAACAAATCGGCTACTGAGATGCTTTTAATGTTACAAGAAGCCTATGGGAAAGATTCTTTGGTCAAAGGCTTAAGTGTTTAGGTGATACAAAGACTTCAACCCCAAAAGAGAGGATGTCTGTGACGAATAACGCGCGGGGTGTCCATTAAGTTTTCATATTTCAGACAATCTGGTTAAATTAAAGCTCTTTTGGACTTTGGTCGTCGGATGAGTATCCAAATGTTTGTCGAGACGTTGGAACTCGCAAAATCGACTGTGCATTAAATCGTCACGGAAGAACTTCAAATGCGAAACATTTGTGCTAAGCTGGTCCTAACACATCGTTCAAAGTGACTCATTTCCTGGAAAAACAGTATCGCAATACTTCCCCAACCACCGTACAGCCCCGACCTGTCACCGACGGACTTTGTTCTATTCTCTCGTTTAAAATCCATCTTACAATGATATAGTTTTGACAATCTAGAGAACTTGCAGAAAAAGGTAACGCGCGTTCTGAACAGCATTCCAGTTGAAGAATTCCAGGCGGGCAGAGTCGTTAGCAACGGTGTATTCATGCAGGAGGAAGCTATTTCGAAGAATATTAAGTGCTTGTAAAATTATCTTCAGGTAAACGAACTTTATGGAATCGATGTCATTGCCTGTATTATTGCTGTCCATACATTATTTCTAAATTAGAAAATATCACGTCTGCTTGACGAAATCCATATTTTTCGCTCAGCTCAACTGTATGCAGGTGCTTCCCTGGTTTACTTTTATTTGTCTTCAATCTTATTTTTACTTATTTTACGTATGCATAAGGGAAAAAAAATATTGGATTCATTCAATTTTTCAGGTTAATGTTTTTATCGATTTAGACATTTCGGATGTGCTTAATACGACTTAATTAAATTTATTAAAAGCGTCGCCTCGCCGTGCGTAATTATACCTTTCTGTGAACATTATAACTATAAATAAGTCTTTGTTGAGTTCATCGCATTTCCTATTTGGAGTGGATAAAAATATACAAACTGAACTCATTTCGAATATTAAATAGGATACATTGTTGTGCTTTTTTTTTTAATTCACTGGGCAAAGTAACTTTATTAAACACTAAGATATACAGTAAAAGCTCCCTAAAGCGACCACGCTCCGTTCCAATAAAATTTGGTCTCTCCGAGAGGTGATCTCATAGTGGAGGTCATGTTTAAATCTAGATTTTAATTGTTGAAAAAAGGTAACAATGTTACTAAAATTATTTTTCACATTAGGAAAAAATATAAAATTTTAAGTATCAAAACAAAATTTAATACATAAGTTAATTACGTCAGAGTTTAAAAAATGCATAGATTGACGTTTGCTTTGATTTTACGATTTTTTCTTTTATAACTTTCATTTCCAAGTCCTTTCGAAATTCAGTAAATAAATGCAATTTTTTTGGACGGAAACAAATAATGATGATTTCATTAATTTATTTATTTCTTCGCGAGTTTCCTGAAAGAAAAGGACAAGGGAGTTTATTCACTGTCATTCTTAATTTGTCATCAAAGTTAAATTCATTGCCTAAAACGTCACAAAGGGGTTTAAACACTTAAAATTTACCGGAAAATATTGTAAACTTAGTTTAGAAGTTTGATGAATAATGCGCTCTCCGGAATTATTTTTCTAAAAAAACCTTCTTCAAATGAATAGGAAAAAACGTAATTTAATTAATTTTCTTCAAAGAAATGGGTCGCTCATGGAGGGTGTTCAACTGGGATGGTCCCTGAATGGAGGTAAAATGAGTATTGAGCCTATGGGAATAAATTTCGTTCCATGAAAAAATGGTCGTTCAAGGAGGTGGTCGCTTAATGGAGGTAGTCGCACAGGGAGGTTTCACTGTACGTAACACTTCGCCTTTATAACTAACTTTAGTTGCTACATTTAAATTAACATTAGAATAACGTAGAAGAAATTATCATGATGACTAACATTTTAGTTGAGTTTTGGAATAATGTATTACGTAGCGGTTTTTCGATCAGTTTAGCGAGCTGTGATAATGAAAGTATATTTACATATCAGTTATACAATAAACATTGAATGCAAAAACTAATAAAAAAAGAAAAGCGCCCACTTATGCTGATGGCATTGAGCTAAACACGCTATTCACACTCATTGTATATTATACTCTTATTTCAAAGAATAATGCACCTCGAAAAATAAATTAAGGGGAGTGAAGCTCCACCTCCCGTTTCCCCTGTTTATACTTAACCAATGAACTTCGAAACCTAATCAGGGTAACGCCTTATCAGAATAAACCGGTATACCAAATTGGAAGCAAATCGGATAGAAAACCCCATTTATATAAATTAAAGGATATTAGCCCCCCGTGCCCCCCACCCCTTTATACTTCACCCATGAACCCGCAAAACTAATCAGGGAAGCTTCTTAACAGAATGAACCTAAAAATTTTTTAAACAAATCGGATATTTCTATCAAGAGTTATCGCGTTACGTACAAACATACATACAGAACCGACGGGCACATTAGCTCTGCAGGCTTTGATAGCCTGTGAGCTAAAAAGAGCTAAAATATGTTTGATGGAAAAGTAAAGCATCGTTATGGAATGCGATTACCATTTCTGTAAGAGTTAATCAAACAGCACAAAATGTATACATAATACATCTTTTATTACTGGTAATTGCGTGAAAAGGCAGCAGAAATCGCATTCGTATTTAAAGGTTATTCTTGCATTTAAACGTTATTAAACTGGTAAGATTATCTGTTTAAAATTCAGTCTATGACTAAACTGAATAAATTATGTATTAAGCATTGTTATCATTCACCCATGGATACGTTGTTTTGCGAAAAAGGTGTCTGAAACGACAATGGAGAAGGTTATAATTTTTTTTAGAGATTGGGCAAGTGCTTGCAAGCCACAGACTTCCAGTTCAATCCTGCGTAAGTCGCTCATTAAGAAGGATAGACAATAGCATTTTCAAGATACAGGATATCCTCGACTTACGTAAGTAATGCGTTCCGTAAACTTTTGCGTAAGTCGAATTTGTTAATTCCTTAGGTAAAATTTTGTCAGAAATTGTAATATTTATTATATATATATATATATATATATATATAACATATACATTATTTACACAGTATTATTTTATAAATAAAGTAGCTTGCAGCAGTATTTACTCTGATATAAACTATAAAAGTATGAAAAAATATAAAAACAAATTGAAAGAACACTTTTCAAATAAAAATATCTTGTGGAATATGGGATTTATAAATTTAACATGGATGAATTAATTTATATCATTTTTGAATCTACAGAAAGCGAACAGCTCTAAAGCTGGAAGAAAAAATACACTCGTTCCTCTCCACCGAAACTTTGAAATTAGGTTTCGATATGGTTTGAATTCAGCTAACGAAACTGTAACGGTTAAACAGAGTCTTTTTTTTTTTTTTTGGCTTATTTTAATCAGATTTGTGTTTGTTTTGTATATCCCAATAAAAATATAGCTATATCTAATCTAATATATAAAACTAAATTATTGTTGTGGTTTTTATCTGCATATTTTATTTATAAAACAATTATCAGAAGTATGCAAATGCGTATCAAACGCGCTAGTATGTTCATAAATGTAATTTTCGAAATTTCTTACGTAAGTGCGAATTTACGTAAGTCGAGTATTACGTAAGTCAAGGGATGCCTGTACTACTTTTTATAAATTTCTATAGTAGTATTTTTTGGTTGTTTGTTTGCTTCTTAAATAAGAATGCACTAATGGGTAAAACGTCAGCAATTCTTTTCGGTTAAGATTTAAATTATTTGTATTCTAGCAAACTGCAAAGAAAAGGCGTACTGCATACCTATTTTGCTACAGAAAAGAAACTTTACAATTAAATTTTTAATTCGAAGATTTTCTTTTTCCCCCGCAATTTGCTTTAGGGACCTTTTTATCGGTGTATTGTCCATGTTTTAGTAAAATATGAAGCGCACTTTTTCCTTCATGTTGGAATCATTCAACAGTGCATGTGCATCCTTAGATGGGACACGTTTCTGTGCAAATTGAGTCTGATAATTCATGAGCATAAAAAGTCTAAACGAGAAAAATTGACTCGGTTAAAGAACTGAAGATAAGTATAGTAAAAAAATACAGATATCTTCGATTTAAATGAGCATATATTAGACAAGTTAATTCTTTTGTGTTCAATATATTATAATTTCCCACATTTCTATAGAAATTTGCGCAATGAATCAAACTGAATGACATCGAACATTCTGAAACGAAGGAAAGCTGCGATTTTTTGTAGTGTCTTTTCTATATTTCTCATTAGGTTATTTTGATAGGATAAAAATGAAAACACGTTTTCAGAAACTGTACCTTAGATGTAGAGGGAACTTTGAAAAATGAGCTTTCAACTGCTGTTAGTAGTGTCACGGGCATTTGCTTTATTCAAATTTCAAACAATTGGTCCCATTAAATAAAGCGTTTAGCAGAAGATTGCCTATCTCAACCAGTTTTCAGTAAGTGGATCGCTGCTTCTGCTAGTCATGTTTTTTCGTGATTGAGAGGATGATTTTTAGTTGATTTAAAAATTGGATGACGATGATAATGATTGTGATAATGAATGATGTTTCGGATGACGGATGATTTTGAAGATGAATCATGGGTGATGATTGTGATTAATAATTATGACGGATGATGATTATGAAGGGTGATTATAAATGAAAGAAGAAGGATGACTGACAATGGTTTATGATAATGGATGATTGATGGTAATGAATAATGGAAGATCATTGATAATGGATAATGAAACATGATTAATCATCATTAATCATCATACATAAGATGATTATTAATGATGATTGATAACGAGGGCGGATGGTGGATGATGGTGAATGATAGACAATGGTTTATGGTAATGGATGATTGATGGTAATGAATAATGGAAGATGATTGATAATGAATAATGAAAGAGGATTAATCATACATAGCGTGATTATTAATGATGATTGATGACGAGGACGGATGATGATTGATGGTGAATGATGGACAATGGTTTATGATAATGGATGGTAATGAATAATGGAAGATTATGATTGATAATGAATGATTGATGATAATGAAAGATGATTAATCATCATTAATCATCATACATAGGGTGATTATTAATGATGATTGATAACGAAGACGGACGATCGATGCTTTATTTAGCGATTTTATTGATGTTTTCTAAAAAGGTCACGAATTTTTGCGATTCCACATGCATATTAGTGATTTTTGAAATAACACGCTTTTGAACTCTTATTATAACAAGGTATCGGTGAAAATTGTTTCAATGGGAGCATTTTAACTGCCGAATTTTTAGTTATTAAAATTCATCTTCAGGAAAAATAGAAAATGAAAAATTCAATTTTTTTTTTTAAAGTCTCTTCATTCTACGTTTTCATAAATGGAACTGGAGCATTATTTAAAACAAATTTACAAAAACTGTCATTTCGTGGGAGTTAAATCATACATTCTGCGGAAAGTTAGAAGAAGTTGAGTAAAGATTTTAATTGTGTCATCATTGGAATCATGCGCATCAAACAATACATACATATGCATCTTAACATGTTTTCTCCCACGAAAGGAACAGAAATTTGTAAAACAATATTTACCGCTCAGCCAAATATCTTATAATACTATATGTAATTTCCCTTGACTTCTCTGGTTCACTTCCCCGTCCTTATCTTAGGTCTGTAACTAGGATAACACTGTAATTGGCTGACTCCTTTTTTCTCCGCACTTGAGGTTGAGATAAGCAGGTAACTTCGCCTTTTTCTAGATCATGGGCTAATTGAAAAGCGGAACATGGGACTTGCGTCATGATAAGGAAGGGATGAAGAGGGTGTCCTTGAGAAGCAATTGACATTACATAGAGTATAACTAAAGTTATTAACATTCATTTGGTTGTATAAAACAGCCTTAAGAATGTCTAAATATTTGCCAAATTGATGGAATCTAAAAAGTAAACTGCCCTTAATCTAAGTATACCCTATATATTTTTTAGCCATAAAACGATTAATCAAAGGCAACATCGATCCAAAAAAAAAAAAAAAACAAATTTCACCGATTCCCGATTCTTATTTAAAGTGACAGAATATGTGAAAATAAGCGAATGGAAAGGTCTGCGCGATTACTTATAGCCTTTGAAGATTAATTACTTATACCCTATTTTCTGTACTACGTCATCTAATCTCAAATTAGAACATATCGCTCACTCGCAAGAAAAGTGACATCTTGCGAAAATTCATTTTTAGTTTTATTCCACTGACAGGTCTGTCATAGATGTGTCTTGCAACACAAACAGTTTCACAAGTTTTGTTATACGGAAAATCCCTTTATTACACTCTATGTCCATGTGTGCCCACAGATGAGGGGCGAGTTGGGTGGGAAGGTAAAATGACGCAACCCTCAAAACCTCATCCTACGTCTTTATTTTTAAGGGTTTTATGCTTTTACACACGTTTGTATTCTTGCATGAAGAGCTAAGGGCTGCAGTTTCATCTTATAGTAAAATTATGCAAATTTTCTTTTTCCTAAAAGGTATATATTACACAGACTTAAGTACAATAAATACAATATCCCAACTGGAGTGAAAAATTAGCCAAAGCCAGGAATCAAACCTGGGACCACAGCGTACTAGGCTGTTGCTCTAAACGCTGGGTCAGTGGTCCCAGGTTCAACTCCTGGCTCATTTTTCACTCCAGTTGGGATATTGTATGTATGGTCTGTACATTTACATGTATTTTTAACAGTTGAATGCAGGCGTTATTTATGTGTGCATGTGTGTTTTATTTCTTTTGCCTCGCCTGTGAAATTTACTTTTGTATACATGTGTCTCTTTCCTTGGGGTTGAGCGATATTCACATTCTTACTTTATAAAAATATTCCCTTAAGTATATTTCCTTAAGGAGTATCGAAAAGACTCAACAGCTTATTTTAGATTTTGCTAAAGCTTTCTTTCGATATCATTCAGTTGATTGTGCCAATTTCTATAGGACATCATGAAATTATTAAAAAAAATTTCTAATATTGGCTATTGATTTTTTAAATTACATAATAAAAATCTCAAAATCATTTAAAGAAATCCTTTACAACTAGATGTTGGATCACTTCTAAAAGCGGCTGAAATTTTGTTTTCGAACTGCATTAAACATTAAATGTTTAACCATGTAATTTTTATGTTAACATAAAATGTTTAACATTAAATGTTTAACCCGGGAGAACTCGCTGCATGAGATTTTCTCTCACAGTCGTACTTTTTTAAGACTCTTATTTAAATCATTTTTAATTTTAATTAAAACTTCAAAATGTTTTTCAATTATTTTACCTATTTTGTGAATAAAAGTACTAAGCCAACCAAAAAAAGTTGATATTATATGAATGTAAAGTAAAAGAAAAGAAATTGAGCATTCTCACTAGCGAGTTCTCCCGGGTTAATGCAACATTGTCAATGTTTTTCAAACAATTCAAATTGCTTAGCGAAAATGTAGAAAACCAGGATGTCTAGCAACCATCATTCTGATAAGTCGTAAAACCTAATTATATGTATACAATTTTAAATACTCAAAGGTCTTACCTTCTTAAATCGCCCCTATTCGTAAAGTTTAATGGATGTGTTGTTATTCTGTCTTTTTATCGACTCCAGTTTCGTTGTTTAGATTTATTGGCTCACAAATTATTACTCGAAATGTGTCATAAGGGTTAATTGATTCCATGAAGTTTGTGGGAAAAGGGTTTAATAGCGACTTAACAATAACTTTGGCATTGCAGAGATAAAGGTTCATAAGATAATTTTAGAGAAAAGTTAATAAAGTTCAATTTAATAAAGTTAAAAAATTATTTTGTGTAAGGAAGTATGGATGTTGCGTACCTTGTAATACACTTCGCTAAAATCAATCTAAAACTGAAGTTTTGGACATTAGTATTTTTACTGTTAAAAGAGCCATAAATTTTTTTTACTGTGAACATTTCAACACTTACTCTCGTGAAAAAGCTGTCAATGTAATGAGATGATAAATAAGAGACAGTTAAACTAGTTATACAGATAAACTAGAAGTCTGTGGTTCGCAAGTGTATCCTTTCACGTTTAATCTCTTATGAATATAAAAACTCTTCATGTCAGATTTTCGGAAAAGAAAGTATTGAGTGCGAATTATACACATATGCTTAATGATTTATAATTACACATATGCTTAAGGATTTATAATTACACATATGCTTAATAGAAATCTGCATAAACGAAATATCAAACTGAAAATTTTGGAGAATAACTTTTAAGTGCGAATATAATTTCTGTTGTATAGACACGTAACTATCTGTAATCAAATATTTTTTATGTATAATTCAGGTGCTGATTGATTAACCCTTACATAAGTTATACTCGCGTATCATAACACTTCCTCGTCATTCCAATGTTAATATAAATATAGCAAGTAAAGTGAATTATATGGATGTGAAGTGTTATGTATATCTTAGAGTTTAAAGCTGGGTTACTTTAAAACTTTAAACAGTAAATTAAACAAGTTGGAAATGGCTCGTCAAACGTACAAATGAGGTGCGTTCGTACTCTAACTAGTTTTATAAGTATTTTTGGCACCGCATAGTGTACTGAATATCTATTTTAATGCACTTCATTAGTGCATATCAATTTCATTCTGTTCGAAAGGCTGTCACATCCTTAAAAGGCACTTGCAATAATTTTTTTCCCCATTGGCCGTCATGTAGCGGAAAACTTTTGACTGTCCCTGTCACTGAACTATACATCCAATTTTCATAAAATTTGAAATGACTCGACAACATTTTCCAACAATTATATATTTAAAATTTCATACCCTTCGGCTAGGTAGTATTTGCTCTGTTATATGCAAACGGACGGACAGACAGACAGACGGACTGAACGACAACTATAGGTGCTATGTATTTATATAATAACGAACGCACCTAAAAAGCACAGCAATGTATCCTATTTAATATTCAAAATTAGTCCAACTTGTATATATTCATCAATTTCAAATATGAAAGGAAATTAAATGAACTTCTATTCAACAAAGACCGGTCTACAGTTATACTGTTCACAGAAAAATATTTACGCACAGCGGGAGACTCGTTTTCTAAATTTAATAAAATCGTGTTAAGGACTTCCAAAATGTCTACAACAATTAAAATACTAAAGCTGAAAAATTTAAAGAATTTAATATATTTTCCTCATGCATACATAAAATAAGTAAAAATAAGAGTGAAAACAGAGTAAACCAGGGAAGCACCTGCATACCCTTGAGCTGAGCGAAAAAAAAAAGATTTCTTCAAGCAGACGTGATATTTTCTAATATAGAAATAAACAACGTTAATGTGTATCGACAGCAATAATACAGGGTCAAGTAATGAGAACGATTCCATAAAATTCGTTTATCCGAAGATAATTTTACGAGCACTTAATATTCTTCAAAATATACTCCTCCTGCATGAATATACCGTTGCCAAAGACTCTGCCACGCATTTATGCCCGCCTGGAAGTCCAACTGGAATGCTGTTCAGAACGCGCGTTACGTTTTTCTGCAAGTTCTCCAGATTGTCAAAACGATGTCATTGTAAGATGGATTTTAAGCGATAGTATAGAAATAACTCCGGCGTGGACAGATCGGAGCTGTTCGGTGGTTGGGGAAATATTGCAACGCTGTTTTTCCAGGAAATGAGTCACTTAGCTTGGCACACATTTTCCACATCTGAAGTTCTTCCGTGACGATTTAATGCACAATCGATTTTGTGTGTTCCAGCGTCTCTCCGCAAACATTTGGACACTCATCAGACGACCGAAGTTCAAAATCTGTTTAATTTTAGCCACATTGTCTGAAGTTGTGAAACATAATGGACGCCCAGCGCGTTGTTCGCCACCGACGTCCTAGCTTTTGTATTTGAAGTCTCTGTGCCACCTAAACACTTGAGCCTTCGATAAAGAATCTTTCCCGTAGACTTCTTGCAATATGAGAAGTGACAGATTTGTTTAGTTTTACACAAAACTTTATGGTGTGTCGTTGCTCGACTTTTCGCATCATTCTGTAAACCTAACACCAGTTTAAAACACGCGTCTGCTTCACGAGCAATCCATGCACTGCAAAGGCTCAATGCTGACTGACTTCCACCAGACTCTGTTGCTGAAGCCCCCATAGCACGTACTGACCGCAAACTTCGCGTCTTTGGCCTTCTACTTGGCGCAAAAAATTCAGTCTCATTACTTCCTGGATATACCTTGTATACCTGCAACAGATCTGGTAAAGTTGTTGACTGCTAAAATTTACACCAACAGTAGAAGTCTTCCATAGTCATTGAAACTTGCATTGATTTTTAAAAGTATTGTTGTCATCTGCTTTTATAACAAATTTTGTAAAGATTGCTTTTGTTTAATAACGTGGCATTTACAAAACAATGCAATATATTTCAAAAGTCCGTCTTGTGACGATAATTAAATAGTACCTACAGAACCATCCACCTCTTCCCCTGTTAACCATAGGGGGCGTAAGGGTAAAATAATCAAATTCAATAATATGGATGACGTTCACAGTAGAGGAGCTCTGTGTAATCGCGCCATAATTCATTCAAAAAATCTATCAGAAAAAATGACATTTTGAGCCAATCATAGTCAAATCCCTCAGTCTCATATGTGGGAATGCCGTTTCTCTGTGCTGCGTGTAAGAGAAAAATGAATTACTTTTCTGATAAAAACATGAAAAAATCCAAAAAATTCAACGTAGTATTAGTAAAATTCTAACTCACATGGCATCATTTTTAAATTGAAACTTCCATTTGTTCTTAAAAACTAAAGCAACAATGATTATATGAAAATTATGTCATTTTCTAGTGTGTTTAAAGCTTGATGTCAATTATAAAGTTTTGTTTAAGAGAAAGAATAGACTCTTGAAAATATTGTTCTATTTCGTTTCAAATTTAATATAAATCACAAAAAAAGTTAACTAAATGTCAGGAAAAACAAGTATGTGTGTTATCATTTTAATTATTGCTCCATTTTTAGGATGCAACAACAGCAAATAAAAATTTCATTAGTAAATTCTAAAACATAGATTTGTAAAAGTATAAATTATTGCAGGTGGTCGGGGGAAAAGTTAAAGAGTTTGGTGGGATATTTTTAAGGTAGCTAATAATTTTACTCTGGTTTTTGTATGTGTATGACGCTTCGTTCAAATCTGTAAAAGAAATATGCATTGGTTTAAGGAAAATCACGTATTCACTCATTTTTATATGTAGATATTATGTAAACCAATGATCTTGCAGTGGGTTTTAGTGTAAGTGTTTGGTACGTATGTTCAACAATTCTTCAAGGATACATTCATTTTTTTTTTTTTTTTTTTTTTTTTTTTTTTTACGCGAACTTATTGCATTTCATACTGTGCCACTACATCTGTTATTGTGTGAATTAGATGGTCAAAGCTTAGGAGGAGAAGTCACAAAGGTACACTTGATATATGGACACAAAAGTACATAAAAAAACAAATATAGTTACGATAGTTAAACAATTCATTAATTACTCTATATTTTTAATACTTAAATAAAGTTTAATTTAGAGGTCGACACAGGGAGGATCTTTTGCTCTTGGAAATCAAGCATAAATATTTAAAATTTACATCTTTTTTTGTTGTTAAATTAATAGCTTATAAATAAAATCTCTTCCGAAATTCCACCCAAGAAAAATTAAGCCCTCCTCTGAAAAAAGCTTTGATTTCAAAATTGACATTTAATAAAAATTTCACTAGCTGAAAGTATTTTTGTTTTCCTAATTGACTAATTGTTTGCGTACTAATATCTAGTAGTAAAATTTAGAATAAATATTTAATTAAATGTACAAATTTTTACGAATCCAATAGACATCAGTTGTAATTAGAAGAATGTAAAGATGCGACTGGAAACTACAAGATACAATCTGAAAAGATTTCCACAGATGAAATACTGCGTACACTGTTAAAAAATTTCAGCAATCTGTCCAGTCGTTCGACCGTTTTTGTTAAAACGGTTTCATAACCGTAATTTAACTATATTCTGACCATAAAGTGGCCAATAATATGGTCAGAATAGTGTTAAATTACGGTTGTGTAAGCGTTGTCGATAAAAACGATCAAATGACTGGACAGAATGCTGCAAATTTTTAACAGTGTATATTTAACTAATAAGATAACCGGATTTGTTTAAACAATTCAGCCAGTCATACACTTAAATACTTGATTGTGAATAATGGAGGGGATTAACTAAAATTATTTTTCTCACTCAAGGTATTCAGTACATACATTCTTAAGATATTGAATTTTGTATTATATCAAGGTCTGCAAAAGAAAAACTACCATGCAAAACACCACTGAAGGAAAATGCTTTAAAAACAATATTACATAGCTGCCAACCTTTTCCACTTTTTTGTACCAGAAAAATTTAATAGAACTTTTTGCCTTATTTAATTAGCAGATTTCGGCGATTTAAAAAAGCTATAATTTACTATAAAATTTTTGGGGTACAAAAAAGCGCAAGATGTTGGCAGCTATGATATTATTTCAACATCGACATCTTACGATCAGCCCTGTAGCTAGACAATGCCTCCAGGTCGGGCAAATGTTTTTCCAAGAGGGGCAAAATTACTTCGTCATTTTTTTTAGTCTTTTACGATCTTTTAAAAAAATATATTACGTATTCAGAATAAGTTTTAAAGCTCTTCCGAATGTAGTTGAAAAGTTATATTCCTTCATCTCGCCGTCTATCCACAAACTAATTTTTGTAAATATGGATTTCCCAAAAATGTGAGATGTTGTTGAGGATTGCTACAAACAGCGCCACTAACGCCCCCCCCCCCCCACACACACACATATCCGCAGAAAAATAGAGACTTGCATTTTTATGTTTTATTAATAATAAACTAATAATACAGCATTCCAAGAAATTCATTTACAGCAAAACCTTTAAAAATGGAATAGCAAGGGATAAAAAAAAAAAAAACGACAAGTTTCCATCTTAGCAAGCATAACTGCAGTGTTGTATTTAGGCACTTGTTTCCGGGAGGGTTTACTGATGCTCCCGGTGTGGTATGACAGTGTGGAGCGGGTGAGAATTGCACTTCTACAACTTTAATAAGCACAAAATTGCAAAGCTTCCGGGAGTGACATTTCGATGCTCAGAGAAGAACCCTCCTCCCGGATTACCCCCTAAATTCATCAATTATTGTATGATATTCCTTTCAGCGGGACCATGAAATGCTCTCATGTAAGATAGGATTTTGTTATGGACAGGTTCCATTTACGCAGATTTTACAGAATTTCTGGAATTTTAGATGATTTAAAATGTAATATAAAGAAGGCTCTGGTAATTACGCTAATAATGTTATTTATCTACGAATCAGGTAACTCTCTCACAACTAAATATCAATATATTTTCACGAATTTCTTACGCATGCTTCAAAACCATAATATGCATAATATGTGTTTATAACTAATAACAATTTCAAACAGTTTGGACAAAAAAAAAAAAAAAAAAAGTTTTCTTACCAGCGTCTTACTAGTAAATATCAATAGTTTTCCACGAATCTTGTGTACAGGCTTTGAAATCATTATATTTATGACTCATAAAAATTTTTAAGAGTTTTGACAGTAAGAACTATTTTTTTTAAATATTAAATGTCTGTTGAGTTAAAGAAAAAATCCGCGCCCTTTAAAATGCTAAATCCGGTATTTTTTGTTGAAATACGGAAAAATATGCAGCATCCTTTAACGAGCGCACATTTTAATTTTACTTTAAAATGTCCTATTCGGTATAAATATTGCGGGGCCTCCCATTCGAAGTTCGTTTGGAAATATTTTTGTTTAAAAGTATAATTTTTTTAAAAAATCGGATTAAAGATATAAACTAAAACAAATTTAAGGTTAATATCATCAGATCACGGGCGAAGCCGGGCTGGTAAGCAAGTATCACACAAATAAAAACCATCATGAAAATATATGTCAACATAATTCACTATTATGGCCTCCATTCGAACTCTCTATTCTCTAACACAATCACAAAGTCATTTTTATGCTTAAATGCCATAAAGTTGCAATTATTTTTATTCTGACCCCACGAAAGCAAGTAGTGTTTTCTGTTTTCTATAAAGACAAAGGATATTTCAGAAAAAAGTGCAAAATATGTGTTAAAATCAATATTTGAGGCTAGGAAAGATCATCTGGAGATAGAGGTCTGCACGGGGCCGGGCTTTGCCCCGGGGCCCGCCCAGCAAAATGAAGGTGAAATTTCAAAAAGGCCGGGCCGGCAGAATCAGGATAATTTTTTCAACGGGCCGGGCCAATAAAAAAAATTATTTCATATGAAAATCAAATTTTCAAATTATAATTTGAAAATTTGAATTTCATATGAAATATTGTATACAAGGCGAATGTTTCTCTCTGGAAAAATTTCCAAATATTAATTTAAAAAAATTAAGCGGGCCTACCGGCTCAATATAAAAATTTAGACGAAGCCTATAAAGTATGAACCATTTTCAATGAATATGACTTTGACTTTCCCGAGAATAAGTATAAATGTGCGTCAGGAGTCGATGCTAGTTTTGCAACATCAATACAGAAATGTAACATGTCCAGCATAGATATCGGCAGTGGATAGTTCCATTGTGTCTGAACCCGGGCTTAATTTTTTCAGAAGACTCGTGCCGGGCCGAGAACAGGCTTGCATTTTTTTTCTCTACATAGTCGAGCCGGGCCGGAACTGCACTTAATTGTTCTCAGGATGTGTAGAGCAGGCGATATGTTTTTTAAAAATATTAATAGCGATAATGAACTTCTGTAACGGAATCTTTGGAAATATACCTTAAGGTCGTTCTCAAATTCTCTACTCAACAATGCGACAGTTTCTGACACATTTTCAAACTAATTTTTAACTGCAAAGGCATAAAATTGACAGGCCTGCTTATTGAAGGGATTTGGAATCGAATAGCGTTTTTCATTTTTGATAAAGAAATTACTTATCGAGATACAAGATATTCTTGTCACGTGATTGCAGGTTTTTCTCCTTTCCCGAGCTGTCGCTCCCGGAAATTCGATCCAAAACGCTAACTTTGACAATATTTTCTCACTTGACATATTGCCTTTATCAAAAAATGTATAAGTCATTCAATTACATAGATTCTGAGTAAGAATACCTGCTAGTCTTATGCGTTTTCGAATAGAAATGAACTCAGAAATGTGTCAGATATTAGCTCCTTTGGATTTGAGAAAAGCCTTAATAAAGGACAGAGAAATATTTTCACAAATCTACTTTTCATTATACAGCTTCAAAAGTTATCAGGATTTTAACCCTCCTTTTTTCTTTTATTCTAAACTACATTAATTTTTTAATGCATCCTTATTTGAATGTTAAAACGTCTAAGACTCCGAGTAATCGTTAATGTTGCTATTGTGTATTTTCTGCCTTGCGAACACATCGTAATTTAAAAATGCTCTTGCAGTATTCTTTAAAAGAATCCCAATTGTATGTTAGGATAAAACTGATTTTTTGTAGAAGTTGAGTCAGGCCGGATTGGGAATGATTTAATTGATATTTCTACGGGCCGGGCCTGGAAATTGCACCCCGTGCAGACTTATAATCTGAGACACAATCGTTTAAAGCTTAAGATTCCAAACATTTCTCAAAAAATGAGAAATGCTATTTGATTCTAAATTACTTCAATAATTTTGCCTGCGAATGTCATGCTTTTACATTTAAAAATAAGTCCGCGAACACATTATAAATTTTCGCATAGCCGAGCAAACAAAAATATTTTCTACAAAAAGCCTTTAAATAAAAATGAGTATGTCATAGTTTAAAAATATTAATGTTCGTTTAGTATTTTAGTTAATTTTTCAATTTATATTTCCGTTTCACAATCCTACATTTATTTCCCCTTTTCCATACAGAAACTATGTGACTGATTTAGATATTTATAGGAAGAAAGGAATAAAACAACTAAAAAGTAGAATAAATAACATAGGGGCGGGAAAGCACCAGAAGAAACAAGCACTTTTTGTACTTATAAAAAGGATAAAATTAATTTCTGTAATATTCTCGTTTCTAAATTACATTTATATCATTTAATTAACATAAAATATTAAATGCAAACAGTCATAGATGCCATTTATAATGTAATTATAAAACCCCTTTGCTCTGAAAAACACATTCTAGATATTGCGATTCTGTGTGACACTGTGACACTGATTTTACAAACTTTTATAATTTACAACAGTGTCAAGAAAGCTCTCAAAAAACAATTTCCACTTTTGTTGAAAAGCCCAAAAGCAACATAGTGAAGTTAACAATCACAAAATCACATGATTGTAACACATGATAGTTGCATATTTTGTGTAACCTGTCCTGTCAAGCCATAAATAGGTAGCCAACTGCCACCTGAAATCCATGCCTTTGGTTTCCTGTACCCGATTACAATAAATTTCATGTACGACAGTTGTACAAAGAAAACGATTTTCGCGGATATCAGTTAATCAGTTTGAGAAAGGACAAGGAGTTAAGAGATAATCTCCAAACCCTATTATTCTCTAAAGACTGCAGTTTGACACATTGGGGAGGCAGTAAGTTAAATTTCTACAACGCAACAAAGCGAAAAATGTCCTTCAGCTCTTGGAATGAAAGAAAAAGAAAATTCTTCACAAATGAATTTTTTGTTAAAATTGTTTTGTTTGAATTGAGAAGTTTTAGGAATGGGTGTCTGTTAGTTAAGTTACGGTCTATTCTAAAAAAAAAAAAAAAAATTAATGAGGGAGAGAAAAGTTTGGAAATTTAATGTGTCGATCAGGTTGTCTAGTCAATTCTGCTAGGACGGGCAAATATTTTTCCAGGTCGGGCACTGCCCGACCTGGCCCCCTCCTAGCTACGGCCCTGCTTACGATATTTCTCTTAGCTAGCATAAAGTTTCGAAGTATTACAAAATAACTAACCGAAGGTTTGGAACCCGATTCTGGCTTCGTTATTTGTAATATTTAGAATCAATACTAAACTTCAGATAAAAGTTTGTTTGGCACACGTGAGTAAAAAATAACTATTCAGTGCATACCAGTACACCATACAATGAACGAATTAGGCTGATAAGAGAAGCATCCTGAAAATTCTTCTTCCTTTAATTTTATAATGGGGAAAGGATTTTATAGGAAGCATGTAATAAGTTATTCTATTTATAGTATATATTTTTTGAGAAATGGTTTATCTCGTTGCCCCTGCCTTTCATTAACGCAAGATTTCGTTCATAATGGTTCCGATAAAAATTTTGTAATTGATATTTATTAAACGGTGTCATATGGTAATGCAGGGAGAATATTCTAAAGTAATTGCTTCTTGAACGGTTTACCACACTTTTAACGAAATAAATTTTAAATTATTTACTTTATTTTTTATAATATGTTCCGTTGGAAATCCTCGCGTGCGCTTCAATATTATAAATATTTGGAATGAATTGCACTCTTCAAATCCCCAGTTTGCAGAGTAATAGTAATAGTTTCGTGGTGAACCTCCAGTGAATGAGCGCGCTTCGAAGTAGGATATTTCTCAATAATATATTTATGTAGAAATTGTCCACTTGTGGTATGGTTATTCAATTAATTTCTTAATAAGCAATTATTGGATATTTTTTGACACATGCTTTTACACCCCATTTCCTCTTTGTTTACAAAAGTAGGTTTTTGTTGTTTTCAAAGTTTCCAGTAAAAGTTTATATGGCTGTAGAATCGATATGAAAATTAACTACTGGTGAAGAAGACGATTATTTTTCATATTTTCACTAAAAAAATCGCATTTTTAAATTTTCATACACTGTAAAAAAAAAAAAAACGGAAAAAATCACAGCCAATTTTGCTGTGAATCGCTTCACTAGCATGAGAATGCAGCGTTTTTGTAATTTCAGTTTTGATTTATATTTTAACGCCGCCAAAACCGCCCAAACAGCATTCCAAACGAGATATTCACAGGCAGCGCCAACCAAAGCAGGTTATTACTAGCGTTAGCCTCGTTCGATTGTTAGCGTCTTTCTGAATAAGTGCTTATTACTGCAATTCAAAGTGGCGCTTTTGGATACACAAACATGAAACTGGATACTATATATTTTAAAAATTCATAGCAAGTTTTATTTTTATGTTTATTTATATGATTGATTTAATAACTATTAGATAGCCAGTTCTATTATATAATGTAAGATACAAATTTCGTATTTGACCACATGTATATAAACGCTGGGTAACAACAATAGCTTTTGAATCATTTGTATAAATATTAAATATTTTCACTTAAATTATAACAAAAGTGAATTGTTCAAATTCAGAATTTTTAAAATTATTTTTTTCTTAAAGGACTTTGTTATTAAAATAATTAAAATAATATCGCCAGTTTTCGGTGCTGTTTCGCTGACTTTGTTATTATTTATACTTTTGTGTCTCGGTCCCAGATAACAAAAAATCCACATTATATTATTAAATATGTTTTGTTTTGCTTATTATATATTTTCCGAAATTCCAGTTTATCGGAGTGTAAATATAATTATTAATAATATAAATCATATAATTTTCATTATTCTCCAAAAGCTTTAAGTTCACTTTCTGTACTTATTTAAATTATTTAATGTATTATTAATGTAAAGTTTTTCAAATTATCAAAGACAACTTTACTACCAATTATCTTATTTTCCATGAGAGATATTCAGATTTTATAGATCCTAGATTTTTACGTGCATTTATTTTCATTTTTTTATATGTAATGTTCAAGCCATTTATGTGTAATATGTAACACTATTTTATTAATCCATAAAAAATTCCAAGAGTTTGCTCACTATTATCGCAGCAGATCGCATTTTGCTTTTGTCCATTATCTAACAATAATAAGTATAATCCGCAACTACAAGCTGAAATTAGATATTTTTAATGTCTTCAATGTATGTTATAATACACAGTATATTTTAAATTGACATAGGGGATATTCTATACAATGAGTTACAATAGTTTAAAATTTTCTATTTATAGCTTTTTCGGTGTCTTTTTTTATTTTATTTCTTCTTTTACTTTATCGTGCGAAGTTTGTATCTTACATATGTATAACAAAATTTATTATATAAAAATGCTATTAAAACAATGATATAAGTAGACATAAAGATAATACTTGGCACCATTTGTCTTTAAAAGATGGTCATAATATAAAAAAGGAGAAAATCAATGTGAATAAACATTACGGGGGTGGGGGGGGAGTATAAAAATACAAATACGTATCTGCAAAAAGAAAAAAAAAGCTAAAAATTTACAGTTATTTTGTTAAGAGCGCTGTAAAATTAACAGCAAAAAATGCTGATATAATACACACTTGTTGTAAAATCTCAAAAACAAAATTACTGTAAAATTAACTGAAAAAATGCTGTAAATTTACACATTTGCTGTTTATCCGTGATAAACAAAATTGCTGTAAATTTACCGCAAAATTTGCTGGCACTCATATTGCCAGCATTTTTTGCTGTAAAGTTAGTGATTTTTTTTACAGTGTAGTCACGAAATCGCAATACGTCAATACACGAAGCATATATTTTCTGTCCTGCATAAATATATACATGGATATTTTTTCGAAATTAATGCACCGACACTTATCATATCGGGTAATACGATTAATTGTGTTAGTCGATAACTTCATTTAAAGAACCATCTACTTGTTTTTGACCCAAACATCGTAGACGAAAACGTCTCTTAATGATTAAAACGAACTTATGATGAGTGATAGAATATGATAGAGCAATAGAATAAACTACAGATATACTACTAGAAAATTTACAGTTGTTACATTCTCATTCTAGAACTAAAAATCTGCGATACAAGCGTCGGAAGTAGTCGTGAAAGTAGGGAAGACAAATGTAATCCATTTTTTTTTAAACTTTGGTAAACTATGGAAAAAATTCTAGGAAAAGAAACCGTCTCGTACAATTATTGAAACAACAAAGCCGATTTTCTCTATTATTAAACTAAAAAGAAAAACATATTTTCCTTCATATCCAAAATAAAATTATCAAGCAAGACAAATTCTTAATACAATGTACTGTCGTGGAAAAAAAAATAAACATCCCCTACTAACTCCTCAACAAATTATCGTAAAAGAAAGTGACTGGTACCGAACGATTGAAAATCAAGTCTACTTTTAAATGATGTATATAAAATTTACTTAGGGGGTCATCTACATATTAAAACGAACCATAACTTTGTTTTTTTTCAATAGCAGTACACAATTCTGACAGCATAAATAACCTCTACACCCTTCAATTAGCCTAAAAACAAATTTTTATGCAATTCGTACCATAAGTTTTGGAGAAATTGATTATTTTAAAACGAGCGTATTTTAAGGGCTGTATCCAAATTGAAGTTCGGTACTCGATTGTTAACCGATAGAGCCCCCTTCTTGATCAAGGCACCTTAAGCACCACTCAAGCAGTCAATACATTACAGGACAGCATAAGAAATTTCAAAATATCTAGTCATTTCTATCATAGATGGCCCTTTAAACCATCATTTTGTCGTTTTTTTAAGCATAATTTGAAAACTACTTGGAAGAAAAATGTAAAATTTGGGATTTCCATAAAGCAGCATTTAATAAATCTGAATCCATCAAAAAATTGTAGGTTGCAATTCATAATTTTTTCGAATATTAATTTCATAATTCATATCATAAAATTATAAAAATTGCAAATTCAACGTACTTATGTTTGGGCATATTAATATTGTTGCTACACAAAAAATTAGCACATTTGGAGCATAATTTCAGGAGTTATAAATAAAAATATGAAAATGTAATTTAACATTAGAAGCACTCAATTTTGAATGTTTATCATTCAAAAGACTTGAAATTGGGTGTCTAGACATAGTTTGAACCAAAGATTTGAAATATCTCGTTAAAACTGGGTATTTCTATTGAAAAAAATGAAGTTTGAATTCGTTTTAATATGTAGATGGCCCCCTAAGCAAATTTTTTTATACGTCATTTAAAAGCAGACTTTATTTCCAATCGTTCGGTACCAGTTACTTTCTTCTACGATAATTTGTTGAGGAGTTAGTAGGGGTGTTTACTTTTTTTTCCACGACTGTACCACTAGGACAAAAGTGGCTAGATGACCCTTGTCAGTTTGCAAGTAAATTACTCATCAAAAAGCAGCTTTTTTTTTTTTTTTTTTTTTTTTTTTTTTTTTTTAAACGTGTTGCCATGGGTTTCCTTTTTGAGATATTCTGAAAAAAAAAAATTCAATGCCAAAGTTTGCTTTTAAAGCTATTAATTTTTTTTTTTCATTATCTTTAAGTGAAGAACATTATATACTTTTTAAAATAATAAAATTTATATATAACAACTTAAATTATAGGGATCAAGATAATATATTACGAGATGATTACCTTATACCATAAAGACAAGAATAGTCGAGAATAATGCGGTTTTCCTTCCTTTGTGTATTTGCTTGCTATTAAAATTGTCTATTTATTTTAAAAACTGACCTGTATTACCCTTAATGAGGTAGGACTGTAAAAACAATTATTACTAAGCGACAGTTTTCCAATTAGATAATTTTAATTATTTCATTGTTTTACAGAATGTTCAAATAAAAACCTTTTAGGTAAATATATTGAGTGAATAACTGAGCAATGTGTACGGCGTGTTAGACAAGATAATTAGACGCGATTTTGAAAATCTTTCTTTCGTGTGGAACTAACATTTTCCTATTTTCTATTATTTTAAAATATAAAAAAATGATCATTTTTTTATACATTAAAATAATTTAAACTAGAGAACAGGAATTCTGCTTTTTCAGAATTTAGTGTCACCCCCGACATTTCCATTACTTCATTTTCTTCTGATGGACTATTTTTTTTTTTTTTTTTTTTTTTTGGTAAAAAAAAAAAAATTATGGCCATTTTCCCCCTTTCTGACCAGGAAATCAAAGGTCTAACTTTTTACGGCTGCTCTTTCATCTTCACCTAACACTTCATTTATAATGGCTGTTTCATAATACTAGAAACCATCAGTCCATCAGAAAATAACCCGGTTAAAGCGGACACTCGGTTAAGCGGAACTCGGATAATCGGGACTCTACTGTAGCTCAGTTCTAAGACTTAAAACACGCGGTTTTATTTATATAAAACGACGTCATCCGAATTCGCTGAAGAATTCCTCATTTACGATCCAATCATAAACATCTACAATAAAGTATGGGTAGGACGTCGCTATCTCAGAATAATACACAAATGCAGCAAAAAGAAATCAATTCATTTATATTTTTTCAAAATAGCACGTATTTTAATTACTTTTTTTCTGTTTTTATGAGAAAGTGACAACAAAAAGATAATTGCTATTTTTCATCTATTTTCCCTTTCCTTTCTACAGAAATGGAGTACTTGAGTTGCCAAAATTAAACAAATGTCGCTAAAAACTAGAAAAAGATTAATATCTCAAAAACAAATGGAGATGCCGTTTTCAAAGAAATTGCATTAAAAAGTACTTTTTCCAATACGACGATATAAAAATCGAAAATGTGCGAGGCTTAGAAGTTTTAAAAATTGCTATAGAGTATTTAATTGTACGGCTTTGTTTTACGGCAGGGTTCTGTAAGGTAACGTTATTTTTTGTAGATGACACAAAATAAGCTGGGAGGAAGAAATAGCATACCGTACCGGGGGCTAATAAGTACACTGGTTTCAAAATGTGTCATGCACATTCCATGTCATGCACAGGTTAACTAGAAAGCAACTTTTGGCCCGATCTCATCTTGAAATAATTATGCAAAATTGAAACACTATTAAAACATAGCTTTATATACGTTAATTATTAAAATAATCAAGTAATAGGCTTAGAAAGGACGTGTTTCAAATTTACGTAAGGAAAAAGATCACTGAAATAAGTATTTGAAAATAAATACAGTGAAAAGTACAAAATAAATCTTGCTTGGATTTATGTAAAAGTAGATTTCTTAATATAGTTTTTATCCTATTTGGAAGTTCATATTAATATAAATTTAATAAATGATTTAAACTTTTATGAAATTTAAAATTTTAAGAATTACATAATTTTTTTTTTTGTTGTTATTTGTTTGGTCAATTTCAATGTGAACTAGTGATGGGCGATTCTTGAAAATTCAACAATCGAGAAAAATCGTCATCGTAAAAAATCACAATCGATATAGCCATCGATTAATTCCTAGAATCTACAATCGAGATGTTTTACAATCGATTATAACGAGAGAGCTAAAAACAATTGTTGGAAAACTTAGCTATTATTCTGGCCGAAATTTTCATAGTAGTGATAGGGTTTGCTCGATAATTCTGCTATCGCAATTATTTTCTCCTGATTTAGGCTTAAGGGGTTACTTCAGTCAATTGAAAAGACCTGCTCGCTAATGCTAATCTTATGGAAGAAATTTATAAAGATATCTCATTTGAATTTCAGTACTTTAAAATGATTTTCTTTACATTGGAATAAATTCCTCTTTCTTCTTTATGAAACTGCAATGACCAAATCGCGTAACTATGGCGCATTTGATGAATCAAATAACCTTTCTACTGTTTAGATAACTCCAAAAAGTTTGATACAGTTTAAAGTTCCCCTAAATGTCAAATACTGTGGAATTTCTCCATTGATCGAAAACAAAAGTTTCTTTCGAAAAACGTAAGGATAGTAAGATAAAGATGCCTGCCAAGAGGGAACCTGCCTAACACGGAAACTGTTTTCCAGTACCTAGCGATTCCAACATAACTCTTTAAGTCTGTATCGAAATCCAAAGTAGCTACTTTATGACACATTTAAAAACTCTTTTTTTATTTTAGACGCATTAGCTAGAATCGATTAGCATTTTCTTCTTTTCGATAAAGGCAGAAGGTTTGATACAAATTAAAGTTCCCTAAATGTCTAAAGCGTATCAAATGCTGTGGAATTTCTCCGTTTATCGAAAACAAGACAGCTTTATCGAAAAACGTAAGGATAACCAGACATATATAACTACTGAGAGGGAACCTGCCTAACACGGAAATTGTTTTCCAGTGCCTAGCGATTCCAACGTGATTCTTCAAGTCTGTATCGAAATCCAAAGTAGCTAGTTTCTGATACATTTACTAGCTCATTTTTTATTTTAGGCGCATTAGCTAGAATCGAATAGCATTTTCTTCTTTTCGATAAAGGCAGAAAGTTTGATATAAGTTAAAGTTCCCTAAATGTCTAAAGTGTGTCTAATGCTGTGGAATTTCTCCGTTTATCGAGAAACATAAGGGCAACCAGACAAATATAACTGCTAAGAGGGAACCTGTCTAACACGGAAATTGTTTTCCAGTGCCTAGGGATTCCAACATGACTCTTCAAGTCTGTATCAAAATCCAAAGTAGCTAGTTTCTAACACATTTACTGCTCATTTTTTATTTTAGGCGCATTAGCTAGAATCGATTAGCATTTTCTTCTTTTCGATAAAGGCAGAAGGTTTGATACAAGTGAAAGTTCCCTAAATGTCTAAAGTGTGTCTAATGCTGTTGAATTTCTCCGTTTATCGAAAACAAAGGAGTGTTATCGAAAAATAGAAAAGGTAAACAGACAAATATATCCGCTAATAGGGAATTCTATAACTAAAATAAAATATCAATGGACTTCATTTTTGGTATTTTGGATAATTTTAATTTTCCAATCCTTACCAACGTGGTATTAGATGATGGGTCTGGAAAAGGTAGAAGAAACGCCCCCCCCCAAAAAAAGGGGGCATTAGGCCCCAAACTGACAGGGCAGACCAAGGATGAAAGTTAACTTCATGTAAGAGAGGACTAGGGGAAGTTGAGAATGATAAAAAAAAAAACTAAACCATTGAATAAGAAAAAAATTGAAGAAAAGAAAAATGGTAAAAGAACAAGTGAAGCGTGTGATTAGAGCCAGACAAATGAAGAGGGGCCCGATGGGCCACAGCTGGTCCAGAATGAGTGCCCAAGTAGTCAGAATGGGTCAAGAACTTGGAGAATAGTATCTACAATGAAGAAAAACAATGAGACAAAACATTATGAAAAACAGATGAAAAATACCAATAGCCTGAGGCTAAAAGTAAAATGTTTCACTGGGCGGCGTCCCCTGATGGTAGTAAAAATAAAATTGATACGAGAAGATGGGGGAGAGTGAAAAGACTTTATTTTGTGAATTTTATAATTTTTGGACAAACAGTATACTAAAGGTTTGAAGAAACAAAACTTTAAAGCGCCCTCTTGAGGCGAAGAAGGAAGTTAAAATTAAGAAACATATGTCCATATTTTTATTCGATTTTAGACACAATTTGATGTTAGTCTTATAATTTTCCTATGAGTGCAAGATACCGTACCACAGTACGAAAAAAACCGCTGCTAAGTATATTCCTTTAGAGCATTTTAAGCCCAGGGGTCTAAAATTAACGGTGGATTGACAAAAGGAAGGTAGATTTAGAAAGGTTATGAGATTACCCTTATTTTAATATGTTACATGAGTGGGGTAAAATAATTGTGAAAAATCCTCTTTCCTGAGGCGACACTTAAAATCTTGAAAACACATAATTGCAGTGCAGTTTTGTTTTAACAATAACATTCTAATATTAAGAGATATGGGACAGCTTAGGTGGGCTAAAATAAGAGAAACATTGAAAATCAAAGACAAACTGGCGCCGCCAAATTCACTAGAAAACTTCTATATCAAGAACTGAAACCCGAACTGATAACTTAAACCACTATGCCTCCTAACCAATATCGGCTAATAACAAAAGCGAATGGAAAAGAACATGTACTCTTTGGGAAATCATGACTTACACCAGAAGCGCGGTAAGTTTGACTCTTCTGAAAGCTTCACTTTCTCTCGCCCTCTCTCTCGCACTTCGAGATATATTTTCTGCTGCTCTTCTCTCCTCGTTTACCTCGAGGAGAGAACTCTCTCGAGGTCAAACCTCTCGCTTGCTTCGAGATATCTCACCGATTGTAACTCATCACTTCCCATTGCCATTCTCGTTTCTCGCTCTCTGTTCAACATTTCATATGACATTGTCGAGAATGAGAAATCAGTTTTAGTCCTTCCTCGAAATGTTACTCTCGATGATTGTCATTTCACGCTCGGCCAAGAAGGGCCTAGATGAGATATCGAGGGGTGAGCTGGACAGAGAAATAAGCATGACAATGATCTGTGAAATGAAGCTTTAATTTTCAATGTTTTTCTTATTTTAGCCCTGCCAAGCTGTCACATACCCGGAGCCCTCTGATAAATATTATTTATTAAATATAAAGATTTCAAAGAGGAAGGTGGGTCGGGTGAATTCCGAGGACGTGAGAGTGGGCGGGGCGCAATTAAAAAAAAATTACCGAACTCTTCCTATGACATATTATCGAAAAACCATTTGACAACTCTTTCATATTATGAACCTTTCTTTCCCCGAAGGTAAAATTCAGGGGGTGGGGAGGGGGCGAAAAAATTTTTAAAACCGTAGCCGATTTCTATAATAAATTTAAATATCATTTTAGATGTCTTCCGGTAAATATTATTTATTGAACATAAAAATTTTAAAGTGGGGACTGCGTAAATTACGGGGCGAAAGAGTGGGCCCAAGGGGGGCGGGAGGGGGAGCAATTTTCAAACTTTTTATGGACCGGTCATGTGATATGTTATCGGAAAGCTCTCGAATGACTCTTTCATATTATGAGACTTTCTTCCTCCCCTCCCCAATTTGGCTCCCACTGCGGGGGGTAGTTTTTCCGTTTTTATCATTTTAGATCGGATTTTTTTATGGAGCCCTCCGATAAATATTATTTATAACATATGAAATTTCAGGACACTTTTCTAAATTTAGCCAAGACCCCTCATGTGACATATCGTTGGAAAGGTTTGTGACTACTTATTGATGTTATGCACTTCCGGTGGCCGTCCCCCCCACTTTGCCCCCCGGGGGACACTTTTCCAAATACAGTCAAGGCCCCTCATGTGAGATATCGTTGGAAAGGTCAGTGACTACTTATTGATGTTATGTACCTCCGGTGGCAGTCCCCCCCCATTTCCCCCCCCCGGGGGACATTTTTCCAAATTTAGCAAAGACCCTTCATGTGAGATATCGTTGGAAAGGTCTGTGACTACTCATTGATGTTATGCACCTATGGTGTTCATCCCAACCACTTTGCCCCCCCCCCGCCGGGGTTCGTCCCCCCTTCCCCCCCGGGAGGCACTTTTCAAAATTTAGCCAAGACTTCTCATGCGAGATATCGTTGGAAAGGTCTGTGACTACTTATTGATGTTATGCACCTCCGGTGACAGTCCCTCCCACTTTGCCCCCCGGGGGACACTTTTTCAAGTTTTGCCAAGACCCCTCGTGTGGGATATCGTTGGAAAGGTCTGTGACTACTTATTGATGTTATGCTCCTCCGGTGACAATCCCCCCCCACTTTGCCCCCCCGGGGGGACACTTTTTCAAATTTAGCAGAGACCCCTCATGTGAGATATCGTTAGAAAAGTCTGTGACTATTTATTGATGTTATGCTCCTCCGGTGTCCGTCCCCCCACTTTGCCCCCCCCCGGGAGACACTTTTCCAAATTTAGCCAAGACCCCACATGTGAGATATTGTTGGAAAGGTCTGTGACTACTTATTGATGTTCTGCACTTCCGGTGACCGCCCCCCCCCCACTTTTCCCCCACGGGGGACATTTTCCTAAATTTAGCCGAGACCCCTCATGTAACATATTGTTGGAAAGGCCTATGACTACTTACTCATGTTATCCACCTCCCGCACCCCTACCCCTCTTTGCCCCCACGGGAAGGACCACTCATGTGACATATGGTTCGAAAGGCCTAAAGACCTGTGACGACTTATTCATATTATGCAGCTACTGTGTCCCTCCGCTCACTTTGACCCCCTCCCCCAAGAGATCTGGTCCGAGGTTCGTTCGTTTCGAGATTATATTTTTTTACAAGATTTTGTACTGCGTGCACACCACGCCTGCTATACGGTGTCGTATATAGCGGGTAACCTGTTCGTGATTTCATATTACAAGATTACGTATAACTTAGGGGCCCCCATTAAAGGAGGGGCCCACTAGCGGGCGAAGCCACCTAGTCTTTGTTAACGCCGACTCATTCCAGTTCACCCGCAGACGATTCTTGATAAATGTATGACGTATATAATATATAATATATGATGTACAAAAGCAATTGGCAAACTGGAGTCATCGAGAAAAAATTTACACAATCGAAAAGTATCGAGATGTCCATACAATCGAGAAAATCGAGAAAAACATCTCGTTATCGCCCATCACTAATGTGAACGTTTGCTTTTAATTTTTTTTCCATTATCTTTAATGAAAGATACTTTTGTCATATTTTTTAGCTTTCCGTACTTAAAAAGTAAAAACGGAACCATTATAAGATCACTCCTGTGTGTCTGTCACAGCCATTTTACTCGTAAATTATGGAACGTGGAAAGTTCCAATTGGCTGAAGTAATAAAGGCGATTAACCCACATATTTATACTTTATTAACCATTCACAAACATATTTAGGAAAAATGTAAAAGGGCTAGTTAAGTTACTTGAAAAAAAAATATCTTCTTTGTACAACGTGTAAAAAAAGCTTTAGTAACGCCAAACACAAAAACACATTTCTTTTAATTTTAGGTATTATAATTTCAGAAGATATCGTTGAAAATGTAATGCAAAAATATGTTCCCCACCCTCTATATCCGAATCTACTGAAACTAGAAATGCGAAAAAATTGGTGGTATTAGAAGTTAATTTAAACTTTGTAGGAAAACTAGAGCGATGACCCTAGGTCACATGGAAAATCGCATTTTTCCGTTACACACACATTTCGATTTGCGGGCGTTCAGCAAAGGAGTTGAGGAGCGCTCGAGGTACCTAACCGTCGCAGAAGTATAAAAGGATTATTGATAATGATTTTCGAAAAGAATTGTCGGTCATTAGCCGTGATATTAACATTAACAATTAATATAAAAATTTTGTTTTTAAAGTCAATTCCTACTTAGGTCAAAGAAAAATTTAATAGAATCCCTTAAGCTAATATTAGTTTTTGTTGCATTAAAATATCTTAATTTGTTGATTTTCTATAAGCAAGTAGGTTTACAATGGAAGTCTATGGGAATTGGGCGAAATATTAGAGATATCGCCAAGTTGGCGTCACTTTTGGAGACTCCTTTTGGTCGCCAAATTCGGCTATATATTGCCAAGTTGGTGACACACTTGGCGGTATTTGGCGACAGAACAGGGTCCCCCCCTAGGGTAACCCCCCTTATAGATATGAAGATGCATTAAATATTTCAATAACCAATGGCCGCCATTTTGTCTACCATGTAAAACTATAATTAATTAAAATTTAATTAATGAATTAATATTTGAAAAAACTGTATTAACATCCATTGTCATCCAGTGCAAGTTTAAAAAAATTATTTCAACTTGATAGGATGAATAATAAGTATTTTATTAACGAATGAAAATTTGAACAAGATATATAAATAAATAAATAAATATAGAGAGAGTGTGAACTAATAGTAGGAATTGAAAAATGGATCATTTATTAATATAAGTACACTCGCTTCAAAACTAAAAGCACGTCATGCACAGGTAAGTTTGAAAACAATTTTTGACCCGATCTCATCGTGAATTATGTAAAATTGGAACACTATTAAAAATTAACTCTATAGAAGTTTATTAATAAAATAATAGGCTTAGGAAGAATGGATTTCGATTTTACGTAAGGAAAAATATCACGGAAATACATCTTTGATAATAATACACTGAAAAGAACAAAATAAATCTTTGGATTTATATACCTTGTTTGGAATTATATAAAAATACATTTTTCATATAGCTTAAATAATATTTGGAAGTTCATATTACTATAACTTAAATAATTTAAAATTTTAATGAAATTTAAATTTTAAAGAATTCATAAATATTTTTTTTCTCTTTTTTGGTTTGATTAAGACTTTTTTATTCAAGGATAAGTTAATGCTATATTTTTTTATAAATGCCCAAATGTCAGGTCTTTTATTTTAAACAATGCTTTCCTTGATAACTTTTCCCCGTTTTTAAAATTGCAAATTAATTTATAATTTATTAAGCGGTACATAAAAATATGAATTTTCAGGATTAAAAAGTAGTTTCACATATCACAATGACATTTTTGAAAGATTAAGAAATAGATTAAAGATTAGTTGCGATTATCATATTAACATTTTTGAAGATTTCTTTTTTCAAGAAATGCATTATTTTGACTTTTGCTCAAGCATTTATTTTGTTTTTTTAAATTTAGTAATTAAGTCTCATTTAGTAAAATACCAAATGGTATAGCGAAGAAATTTGTTTATTGCGATTGACTTCTAGACCATTATTTAAAATTGCATTGAATCCGTATTCCTATTTTTACTTTCATTATCTTTAAGCAACGAAAACTGTAAAATGTTTTTAGCAACTTATTGAAAATTAAATGAAATTTATTCTATAATATGTTATTGCGTTAATCTATACGATTTCAACATCAATATGAAATTAAAGTTCTTAAATTTTAAAGAAATGACTTTTTATCGGACTTTTTGTTTTGGCCAAAAAATGTTTTTTTTTTTTTTTTTGTTCTTTTTTAATTTGAAATTTTACTCTTATTTGGTTAAACTGTAGATGAAAATCCAATCGAGAATTGATTGAATTCTATAACTTTTAATGGCCTCTTTTTGCCGAAAAAGGGCGTACTCGCCCTCTAAAATTTGCATACATTTAAAATAAAATTACAAATTAAAATTGGACGAAATGCTAAAATATACCAGTACGGAACATTCAAAATATAAAAATTCGCATATAATGATATTCTAAATCTTGAGGCTGTTCTCAAATCTAAAGGGTCGACTTTCTGACATAAGTTTTAATTCAGTTTTGTTCGGAAACGCATGAAACTAGAAGGTGTTGTTAAACATAAACTAGGACATCGAACAGTTTTTTCGTTTTTTTGTAAACACAATAGATCTTTCAGAAAATACTGCCAAAGTTGGCATTTTGAACCGAACTTCCGAACGAAAGAAGAAAATCCAGTCAGTAAGGGGATAAAAAGGTCGTGTCACGTGATCAAAAACGCTTATAACTCAATAGGTAATAGATTGATCAAAAAATGGAAAACACAGTTCTGTTACAAATCGCCTCCATGGTCACGCTTTCCAATTTTGTACCTTTCCGTTAAAAAATGAATTTGTAAACGTGTCAAAAAGATTTGCGCTTGTTGAGCAGAGCAGTTGAGAACAGCTTTAACATAAGCAATACAAATTAGACTTCATGAAGTCAAATATATAAATTAGGAACAATTTAACTCTCAGTTTATCATTAGCTAATCAAAACCAGCAAGCGTATTTGAGATAGACCCCATCTGCTTACATTAGCAGTTTTTATCGAGACTATTCTTACTTTCCAATCTGAACCCCCCATAATTTTATCTTACGCGCCCCAACTTGCACTTACAGTATGACAGACCCGCATCCTTAATTGGAACCGCATGTTTTGGTTTTACATTATCCTTTAAAAATATCGATTCATGCTCAAATTTAATTAACAAATAGACCAATTTTCTCCTCTATGTTGGATTAACTTTGTCGTTCTTTGCCATCTGGATATATAATTATCTGGTTTATGCAATAAGTTGGGTTTTACAGTTGAGTTCAGTGGTCTACTTATCCAAAAATAACCAAGAGTCAAGGTCGCATACACTCATAGGGGTTAACTCTCATTGGGTTCATTTGACGTACCTTTACTTTTACCGATCGTCTTAAGAAATTCCCCAAGAGTTAGTTTATGTGAGCCAACAACCCTCTTAAATGATGCTTAACTCACTTAATCCCAGCTTTATTGAAACCTCCAAAAGTAAGAGATCGCGAAAAAATAAACTTCAAAAATACACATTCTGAAAATTAATATCATTTACAATATTTTTTCCTAGCTTCCACATTATTGTAAGGTTTTTCAACTCAGAGTTGGTTCCAAAAATATTATATCCGTATCGCAAAGAAAATAAAAGAACTTTTCACTCCTAGCAAAAAATGATTTAAAGTACCTCTTAATGCGCTGGAAGTCACTACCATGGAAATGCTATTGTTGCAAAAGCACATAAAAATAACCTTATACCTATGTATTTTTTTTTAAACACTCACTTGTTCTGGACTATGCCCTTTATGACAAAGGGACCACAGAAATCATTAAAACAATTAGAAAAGGAAGGATTTGGATGACCGGGTAAACATCCCAATTACCGATTTGGAATAATAGGTTTATTTTTATGCATTCATAAACGTTTAACCTAGATAGATTTCTACCACTTAGACTAAATCTCCTGCCAAAATACAATTAAGTAATGTTTGGCGCCTGACATGAAAGATCTGTTTATGCAAATAGACACACTTGCGAACATTTTATTAAACTTCCGTAAAATGCGAGTTAAATTGACCCAGGTTATACACGTTTCTAACCAGAAAATTTATTTGTTGTATCATTATACACTTAAAATCATGTTTTTCAATGAAATCTATTTGAATTAATTTCTTAAGTAAATTTCTGGTTCGAAACATGTTTAACCTGGGTCAATTTAACTCCCATTTTACAGAAGTTTAAGGGAAAGTTGGCAAGTATGAAATAGACATTAATTTTAATAAGTCTGTTCAGCAGTCAAGAGTTTTGGTCGTTTAGCGTCTTTTCCAAGCTAGCGTTTTGAAGACAAACTCCAACTGAAAGAACATTTTCTTTCATCAGGTAAATCTGTTTCGAATTCTTTTCTACTATTTCTTTATTTTATGACAAGTTTTTTTTTATTATTATTTAAGAGAATTAAAAAAAATAAATTGATCTTACTATGAGATTAGATGCATCTCTTTCACCAATCAAAATCTCATCCGCTTTTCCTGTCTGTTTATTTAGAGGTTACATGTAGACCTACAAATGAAAGTCGAAATAAGATTAAATTGAATAAGATATTAGTAAATTATGCCTGTCATGCCTGATAACAGTGGTCAACAAAATTAAAGTTTAAATCGGTCACTAAAACACATCCGTTGGGATTTTTAAGTATAATCTAATAGGCATTGTTAGATAAGTGTGAAAGATGAACTAGCACTATTATGTTCATAAAACGACATAGTGTTACTAAATGCTGTTTGTGGCGCACAGGTCTAACTCCTGCACCTCTAGATAGATCTCCTGTGTTCGAAAATGATGCATTGTACCTCTAATCCACATATGGAAATAAAGTACCCTTGCTCTGACTATAATGATATTCAAACTTTCGAGAGGTCTTAATCTAAATTAAACATATTCTGGAAGCAGAGCATAAGTACATATTATCGAACTGCATTTTAAAAACACCCATCACTTTTCCCACTAGGCGTGTCAACAGTAATGCCGTGGACAATTCTAAACCGGTAATAGTTAAATGGCTTCAGTGCATAACAAACTTCATGTCTTTAATCATTAAACATTTGTTGAACATAAGTAAACTGCTACACCACAGACAAGTTCTGATGAATAACTAACTCCATGTAACTCCATTATACGAGGGTGGTTCAATAATTACTGTCCCTAGTGTATATAAAATATTTGTACTACGATGGTTGTTGTGAAATATTGAAGCCTAATGTCTTAGATGCCTAAATACTCAATTTCAGAACCGTAGCTGCTATATTCACATAGTTTTGGTTGGAGGTGTAAAAAGGGGGGGGGGGCGAAAGGCTGATTTTTAGCTTATGGGGCTATATTTATGACACTGAATGAGACATAACTACTGTCGATTGGACTCGGGATCATAGTGATGTAGCCACGCCTCATCTACCGTCATAAATGTAGCCTCATAAGCTCCAAACCAGCATTTCACCCTCACCTCCCTCCTTAAAAACTCCCCCCAAAAAAGGTCTTTAAAACTTCACCCCTCCCTCCAAAACTATGTCAATATAGCAGCTACGGTTCTGAAATTGAGCCTATAGGCATTTAAGAGATCAGGCTTCGACATTCCACATCAACCATAGCAGTACAAATATTTTATATACATTAGGGACAATAATTATTGAACCATCTACATAACACTAGAAATCAAAACAAATATTTAGTCTTTTTACGACACTGATATCCGTGAGATATTTTATAAAAATTATTTTACTCCAAACGAAATACTTTGTTACATTCCCACTGATCCTACTGTTTGAAGCTTATGTTCCATTTAGTTAGATCATGTGCAATGATGTGCATCATCTCAGTTGTTCAGACCCTAGTCGCTGCATTTGTCCTTGCAACTAACGGCCAACAATTCTAAAATGTCATCACAAGCGATGGAGGAAAAGAGGAATCCTCTCTCTGTGGCACCGTGGAGTGAATCTATTTCAAAATTGGATGTTAAATTATCCAAATGACGCTACCACAAACACATTTGTGTCACATTAAAAAAGGTATATTTTGAAATTCAGCTGCTTTTTAATAAACTTGGATCTGTGGACATTCACTTGTGTAGCTTTATTTTGTCTCTAATTGTAAAGAAAGTTTTCCTAAGCTGTCTGATCAAGAACACATGTCAACCTATGTATCAGTAAACAAAACTGCTGACGAATGGAGATAATCTCTTTTTCACTCTTCAGGTTCTCTTAAATTTCTACTATCCCAAAATGGTCCACATGATGTCCGTAAGTTACTGCTTGAAATCTAAATGCTTCTATCAAAGCTAAAGGATTTGGATATCCCTACGATTGCTCCATAAATTTGACTCCCTTATCAAAATCTGATTGTACAATTTAGTTATATATGACTGAAAACAAGCATGGCAAAAATCTTTCTTCCGTTTTACAATATTGAATCGAAACGTCTGCTCTTTGCAAAAGCATCAAACATGACGCGAAGTGTGTTTGTTTCACTTTCAAGACTAAACCGTATTCGATAGGGAATATAACTGATTTCAAACTGCGCTGTTGTGTTTTGTTTTTATGACGGCCACTATCTCGACACGAGGGATATAGGCCCGAGGGACGAGTGCCCTCCGTGGGGGTCTTTCTAAGAGAAACTAACCCGTATTGACGCAAGGATAACCAAGGTTTGAAGAAAACCACGGAAAAATTCCGAACGATTAGTCTAACGGGCGGGATTGGGTTCGAACCCAGCACTTCCCGTCTACCTGATTTGAAGGTAGAACCTTTCGGCCACTTATTTCAGACTGATTTGAATCTGAATTCTTTTTTCTAAATGAAAGTTATTCTTCCATGAATGCATTGTACGAATTAGCTAATGTTTTATGTATGTCTAAGCTTCTCCAAAAACTAATCAGTCATATTTCTTCTTAATGTCTTAAATCACCAAACGAAGAAAGACCATTTAATGGACCTTATTCTTCCTTTATGATTTGAGATTGTAAAAGTCGCCATTTTACCTTATGTGACGTCACAAGAATATTGACTATCGTACTTATTGCATGAAGATGGTTACAGAAAATTTCATTTACACTTAAAAGAATATAAATAGTTTAGAATTTGTTTTCAGCTAATAATACATAAAGAAATGGAGCCTATTCTTCCTTTCGGTTCGAGGCTATAAAAATCGCCATTTTACCTTTTGTTACGTCACAGCAATACTGTCCATTAACCGGTGACCTACCGATATATCGTCCGGATTAATCTCTCTCGTGCGTTTAAATAAAACAATTTTTACAATAGTAAACTTTTTAAGATTTAGCTGCAGTAGAGTACTCAATAAAGATCAGCAGGAAGAGATTCAACTTCGAAAATCCCTGCCGGCTTGGCCTACAGGCGAAGGTAGATTTCGAAGTGAAGTACTTAATTCAGAAACAAAAACTAAATCAAGATTACAGTTGAAACCAATTTAACATTCTTATCTCTCTGCTTCTGACGAGTTTTTAATTTCATTTTTCTGTAAGAGCTGCTTTTATAAGAATCGTGTTAAGGCGGTGTTCAAAAAAATATTTTCCTCCGCTCAACAATTCAAAATTTTCGGACAAATTTTCATAGTCATTTTTAAAGGTGAAACTTGCTGACAGGATTTTCGTAGAGATGTATAAGCAGCCGCATGTATTCAGTTTTCGCTCAGTTAGACAGAACTTGATTTATAAACCATTTTTTTCACAGTACGGCCGTTTTTTTTCGTTACCAGCACAATCGCTTTGGGAAATTCGTTCAAAATGGCAACTTTGACTGCATCCTCTGTTGCCACCTAGCAGGGAGAGATCACACCTAAGGAAGAAAAAAAAATCAATCAATATAATCGAGGCATTTTAGTAAGAAAATAAGAATTAAAAACTACGCAAAACTTTTTAAAATTTACAGATATCGTTTTTAGCAAAGTTAGAATTATAACGCAAGTAAATGATTACAATACATGCATACTGCAGGAATCTGTAGAGATACTAACTAGAGGAAAGAACTCATCCAAAATATTATGCCATATACCACATATTTGGTTTAACACTCAACTGCTGTTAGCGGTCTCAAAGACCGCTACTTTTTTCAATTTTTCACAGTTTAACTTGTAATCTTCTGTTTAACTATAGATACTAGTGAAACTGTTTCATCGGGAACTCCAGGACTATGATGTAGAATCATATATCGATAATTTAATATACTCAAAGTTTCTTCCTAAATTATATTCCGTTAATTTATTGGTCCTCTCATAAATCTTAAAGTCTACTGATTAGCTCTTTAATATAACTTGATTTTTATCTCATCTAAAAAGCTCTTTTTTAAATAAAAGTAAACATATCTTGCTACAAATTGACGGTTATTAATAAAGCAGATGCAATCTGATAATACTTATTTCCTGTCTAAAATAAATCTTTATTCTAGATAAAGTACTTTACTTCGTAAAGTAACTGTGTCTTGCATTTCGTTAATCTTTGTATAATTTTTAAGATAAATTTAACATCTGTCTGTAGATATAATCAAAATAATAATACGTTTGAAAGATTTAATGCTCATTTTCATTTAATTATGAAACACTTTTATCCGTGATCAATCGTCAGATTGACGTCTTTAGATTTTGAATTCTTCTATGTAGCAAGGCTAGCGGATTTTTGATGCAAGGTATTTCATGGTTCAACAGAATGTATATTTCTCTCAAAATACTTCGCAACCAGCCTTAGAAGTGTAAAGTCGCGAAAATCTTGTTCGTGTTAGGGGGGGGAGGGTCGCCGCACCGTGTCTTGTTGGCTTTGAATAAAAGAACTTTCATGGATTTTATGTGTCATCAGTCTTTATCATCAGTATTTTATTTCAGGAAATGGACCGAAGTTATACCTTGTATCATCAATGCAATCTACTCACTATTTACGCATTACAGATCAACGGTCCTAACTTAACCAAATACCTTTAAAAAAATACAAATATAAACTTATTGACAGCATAAGGACTATCGCTAACGACTTCTGAATAGGGGAATTTTAATTATAATTATCTTGTTAACCATTTGGAAATGGTTGTTGTTTTCGGTCGAGGATGGGGTCAAATGATGCTCGCATTTTATTTTTTTTAACGAAATTCATCGATGTTCTTTGCTTTTAGAAGAATTTTTATTTGAATAGGTAATAGAAAGGCATACAATCGTTAAAAATTGTTTGAATAGGCAATCGAAAGGCATAAAATCGTTACAAATTGAAAAAGTTACAAAATGGGTAGGCGCAAATTATCAGATATGGAAAAATCCAAAGCCAAAGAGCGACGCCGAAATGAAAACCGTCTTGCAAAGCAAAAAAACGAGGTCTTCAACTGATTATGTAGTCCATGAAAATCGAGGTCTTTAACTGATTATATAGCCCATGAAAATCGATTTCAGAATAAAAGACGAACGCGAAAAAGGAAACAAACTAATGTTTAATCGATTAATAGTAAAAGGCCATGTCTCGAAGGACTCCAATCCACTAGCCACGGCGTTTTACAATAGGTCGATTCTAACCGGGAAAAATTGAGCTCAACGTAGGTAATGTGTCGCAATCTGTGGATGATTCGGTGTAACTGCTTTCGATTTGTAAACTGTTTTTCTTCTCGAAACGGGACTTAGAGAGATTATCGATGAAGGTTTTGGTCGTCTGAACTTTGATCTTTGCGATGTGCTGTTGAAGAGAATGCGACGGAATTTGGTAGACGAAATTTAGATTTTTCGGTTAAATTTTGTTACGAAGGCGATTTGTCGCGATCTGTGGATGATTCGGTGGAACTGCTTTCGATTATTTATTCGATTATTAAAAAAATTCCAAATGGTCGTTGTAATCTATTAAATTACATTTTTTTAAAAATTATAATTGTCTTGTACATATTAGTTCAAAAACAGCATCCTATGAATTAAAGGATCCCTTTATTCATCCTTCGATTAAGCTGTCTCAGAGATCGCCTCACAGTAGTTATGTGGCAGTTTTTGTCAACCAGTTAAGGGTTAATCTAACAGGTGTTAATGGTTTTAAATAACACCTCGCTCCATAACCTCACCTTCTTTCCTCTCTTTTCAAGGTTTGGTATCGAAGTGATTGCAGTTCCCATTTATCCCCTTTATGATGGCCAGATTCTGGCTGAAAGCACTCGGGAACTCCGATTGACTTTTTAATATCCAAATTGTTTTCATGCCTTTTATATTTTTTATACCTATTTTAGTAATGAATAAATTATGAATCATTTTAAATGTGATGGCCAATGGATCAAAAATCTGGTGTATATGAAATCTCTATCACTTTATCTAATAATGTTAAAAAGGTCTACATCGGCATGACAAAACGTAAGTTTTCAGTAAGGATTATGGAGTATCGCAGGGACATTAAACAGCGTAAACAGAATACAGCTCTTTCTAGGTTCTATTTGGCTAATGAAGTCTGCTATATTAACTTTGATGAAGCAAAAAATATAGTTCCGTGCAATAACCCTTTTGAGAGTAAAATTATAGAATCAGTTGAAATGATTGCACGTTTGAGAATAAACCTTGTAACGATAATTTATCCTATAATATTCCAAAAATCTGGCATATCATAAAATCATAATTCTGTATCTAATTGCAATATTTCAATTTAAACTCGAATCATGTTCCAAAAAACTTGAATGAAAACTTTGTGGAATGTGGTTCTAGCCCTCATGCGTAGATGGCGACACTCGTCGTTTCTTCAATCGAACTTTTGATTTATTTGAACTCTTTTCATTAATAAGTATTTATTTTCACTGGATGGCACTACTACATTTGTTTTCATATCTTTAGTCAATGTTAGACAAATTGTCTCTTGCACAGGAAGCCTTCATCTCTGACCTTTTAGCCATTTAACCATCCTACATTTCCTGAAGATGGCTGTAGAAACAGCTCAAAACGTAGAATTTAACTGTTAGCTTATTAAAGTTCGTGTTTTGTGTACCATTAAGCAAGATTGTGTGTCTATTTATTCATTTTAAATGTTTTCCTGTTTTGATTAACATACTAGGTGAATTTGACATTTCTACTTTGCATACAGAATTCTCTATATATTTGTTAACAAATATAGAAAAATAGTATTTTACACGAGAATGAAATACATACTGAAACTGGTGAAATTAAATGTTAATGCATATTAAGAGAAAATATATAATTAATAGAAATTAAAATATCGCAAGTCATTCGATAACAACATGTATAATAATCACTTTTAAACAGATTAAGTTAAATAATGCAGTAAAAAGTGATAAAATATCTGTATTAAGATTGACGATCATTTCATCGCACAAACGGCGACATTTTCAAAATCATTCACGATAGAAAATATTTTCACAAAATTTAAAAACAATAACATAGTAAACAATGTCACGAGATATGATGCATAATGAAAAACATTGCAAACATAAAATAAAATTAAAATTAAATTAGCTATTTGCGAGCGTGGATTAATTTTCACATAATTAAAAAACAATAATATGGTAAACAATGTCACGAGACATACATTATTTGGAAAGAGATGCTATGTAATTTTAGTAACAATAGTAAAAATTAATCGGAGATCGCAAATAGCCAAGTTAATTTTATTTTTATTTTATGTTTTGCAATTTTTTTTATTATGCATGATGTCTCGTGACATTGTTTACCATATTATTGTTTTTTAATTATGTGAAAATCCACGCTCGTAAATAGCTAATTTAATTTTAATTTAATTTTATATTTACAACTCGGGGGCTCTGCCCCCTGCAAGCTACGCTCTCCAAACCCCGTTCAGACACCGCAGAATCTAAAAACACGCTAATCTGATCGGTTTAAAAAATATTATAGAAGATTGAATTATACTGAAAAAAGCTGTGCAGATCTCCCTGTAAATGGGTTTCCATTCAATTTCCTTTGATTTCAAAAATTTAAGGCCGAATCAGTTGCTGTTAAGACATCCAATGGTTGTTTTCGTGTTTGATTAAAAAGGATCAGTTAAACGTTTGAAAAGAAGCTAAAAATAAAAGGAATTAAGTGTACAGAGTCTTTGTATCCCGGTATTTTAAAACAATTTCTATAACAATAGCCTAAGTCATGTGACTATCATCAAGAGATCCGGGCGAACCACTTCGCTTTTTATATTCCTGGTGCCATTTTGGTACTTTAATATTAGCCAGGTACAGGTGATAAGTCACCAAATATTATTCTCTCGCCATCATTTCATCTATATTATAATAGTCCAAGTCATGTAACTGCCATAAATAAATACGCTCTGATCCCTTCGCTTTTCATATGAAAGTTTGGCCCAGATATCATATACGGCCCCACATTGGCGTGATTTTTTTCCAACGCTAATTTGGGGAAAATATCAACAGCATAAACAACAACATCCGGCTTATCAAATCCAGCAAAATAACGATACTATGGCGCCAGTTAAGCACCAATTGCGTATATGACATTGGCGCCAGAAAAAAATAGCGCCAATATGGGACCGTATATGGCATCTGTGCCGAAAGTTTTCCATTTCGATTTAAAAAAATCAATTTTTTTCCGAATAATACTACATAAAAGCATTGTCGCAAAGAATTCTTGGTACTATTACGCTAACCGGGTGCAAATCTCGCCAATAACTATTTTTCAACTTGCCAGATAGCATTTTTTTTTCTTCGAGGGGTAAATTAAAACATTGCTTTGAAGTTGAAATTAAATGTCATCGTTTGTTACATCATTTAACATTTGGCCAGATGCCATATACGCACCCGATTTGGCGTGATTTTTTTTACGAAAATTTGGCGAAATCCTCGTTTTCGAATACCAGTTACATGTGTATTTTTGGTACTACTTAGTTATCCCGTCGAACAAAAATCTATCACCAAACTATAAGATTAAATGCCAATAACTGTTGATAAGTGTCACATTCACTTGACTTTAAGCAAGTTACACGTCTTTACGTCATCAAGTGATTTTTATTTCGACGTTTTATTTGTATATTTATTAATGTTATACTATTTTCTTATTTCTTTCGTTATTTAAAATAAAAATTATGACAATTTGTATAATTTGGCGAGTGGTTTGGCTATTTATATAATTTGGCAAAATGGGTCGATGGAATAAGTAGTACCATATTTTTTAATTATTTTCTATTATTTTTTATTTTTAAAGGAAAATAACCAAAAAAATAATTAACTATAAAACAAAACAATTTATGTAACTTAAAAAAAGGAAATAAACACTTATTATTAAATAAACAACAATAGCCGGGTTACCATGTCAACCAAAATAATGCCATTTTGGCGCCAATTAGGTACCCCGGTGCCAGTGGCGTGGCGTGAAAATTTTCGGTGGTCATCGCAATTATTTAAGTTTGTGGTGAAAAATTATTAACTCTAAAATTCAATGGTTGAATGTTCAAAAAAGAAACTTTAAATCTTACCTTCACTTATACATGAACTCCAAATGTTCTGCTAAAACTGGATCGTAGAGCTTTAAAAGCTTATTAAGAGTTTTAAAATATTGCTTGGTCATCGCCGCATCCAGCGATGACCGGACGCCACGCCACTGCCCGGTGCGTATATGACATCTGTGCCTAATATTTTTCTTTTTATTTCGTTTAAAAAAAAATAAAGAAGTGAAAGCCATTTATTTTAAATGTTTCTGTTTGTATTAAATAAAATGATAATGAAATACAAATTGAATTATGAATAAAAGTAACATGATACATTTCTTAGCATACATTTAAGGGAGGCCAAACTTCTCGCCAAATTAGTTTAAAATAGTAACCTTTTCTAAAATCTGAAAAAAAAATATCTGATTAAAATGTGAGTTGCCATCATTAGAAAAATGTATATAAAATTAGAAAAAAATTAATATTTCGAAAACTAATTCGGATTTAAGAATTCTAATACCAGTTTTGAAATCTGCGAATCAATATTGATTTTTGGTGTTAATTTCATCGCGAAGTATTCCATATTTTAGGAGAAATCGCCGTGAAACAAAATCAGTTGTTTAATCAGTCGATTGAAAGAATCGTTACATTTCAGGCGTTTCATATATTCGTTTCATAAATTCATTTCATTAGGATTTTATATATACGAGTTGGAACCCGACGAAATTCGAACATTTTAATTCGTCGAAATTCGACGAATTGACAATTTTGATGATGACAAATTTGACGATGACAATTTTGGGTTTATTTTCATATTTAACTCTAAGTTAAAAGAAAAGACTGACTATAGAAGAAAATTTATCTCGTGACAATAGGATAGATTATTTCCAACCACTAAAGTTTAGATATGATTTAATTTCATGGCTAATACAATCTATTAAAATCAAAATATTATTTCTTATTTAATGATATGTTGAGGTTAGCTTTGCAAAAGGATTCAGCTATGTGAGTTCAGAAAGTTTAGTAGAATCTTTTAAAGATGAATTTTGTATTTATTATTCAAAATTTTTCAGAGTTGGAATTGAGAAAAAAAGGAAATATTTTATAAATCAATATACGGATTTGGGGGACCCTGGGGAAAGTCCCGATTTGCCCATGCGATAATAAGGGCCTGTTGACTAGTAAAATGCGAGTGGTGCAGATGACAGATTCATCTTACCTGACACGAATGTAAACATCACACCTGTTCTCCGAATCCATGTAGACGAAAATGAACACAATTAAATGAATGTAAAAATACAATAAAACTAGCAAGGAAACAGGTGGAGAGTAAATAACATGAATGATGGATTAACAGAACAGCTAACAGGAAGTTAAAATAATTTAACTTTTAGAAATATCCAATTCCTCGCCAATTCACAGTCTCCAATTCTTGTAAAATTAATGAGCTTAATTACGTATATTACAAAATCATAAGTTTGCTAATTCATAATGAAAAATGTACAACTTAAAAGTTTCAATATAAAAAAAAAGACTGGTTTGTTTAGCTTCAAAATTTCCTATATTTCCCAAAATTCAGAGTTTATATCCCGAAATTCTCGTCCCTCTAGACCTGCGGACTTTTTACAATTGTAACAAATGGTAACGCCACCCAGCCATAGGCTTTTGTCTGGACCTAAAGATGGCAAAGTTTTGACGTAAAATGATGAATTATTTCATAAAAAAACGACGACAGAAATTAAAAGCGTAATGACGCATGACAATAGTGTTTTTTAGCAGAACTAACGTAAAATTAATTACCTGAGCAACTACAGCTGGTAACTAGTAACTTTAATCAGGACCCAATATCTCAATTTATGAGTGTTAAATTCCAACTACCTATAAGTATAAATTTAATTTAAAAAATCAAAAAACCCGACTGCGTAAAAAGTGAACTAATTAATTATTTCTAATCAATGTGAAACTATTTTTTATACTACTGACCTATTTTTTTATTTACTTGAATAAGGACGTTTAAGTTGTGTTTAATTGTTAATTCCCATCTATATCATCCACTGTTTTGAGGAGGACTATAGATGTCTATGAAGGTTAGAGTTGCAGTAAAGCTAGAGACCCTACTTACAAAACTTCCAGGTCGTGTAATATTTAAACGGAGCTAATGACTGTAAAATATTCAATGAAACATCGTCTTCATTTTGAAAGACCTATCCAATGATCGGTCACTCAATAGGGTGAGTAATTTTTTTTCGTCTCTACCGCCATTTTTTATTTTATGGCCGCCAGTTTGAACTTATAGAAACAAAACCTAGCCTATAACTATCGAACGGTTAAGACGAATCGATAGAGACCTCATTCATTAAAATCCATCGAGCCGTTGTGGTGTTTCGAGGGTATAAAGAAATCCACATACCCAGATACGTGTGAAAACATAACCCTTCTTGGCAATCGGGTAAAAGCAAACACACACACAAAAAACAAGCGACAACAGAAATTAAAAGTATAACTGCATGACAATAATGTTTTCTGCCAGAAGTGTCATTTCATAAAATTCATTGCCGGAACAGATAACAATTGGTAGCCGGAATCTCTACCCAGCTAGAGGCTTTAGTCTGAACCAAAACCTCTTGATTATCGAGATTTCTAAAAAAGAAAAGGCGTCAACAACGTTCAGACGAATTAAGAGGTAAGGTACTTTGAAATGTAAAAGTGGCCATAGTAACAATTGCAAAAACTCATGATCTGATAATCTTTAGTATATAAAATTCTACATACATACGCACACATTAAAACATATATCGTTCCCCCGCAAGAAAAGTGACACATCTCGCAAAAATTCATTTTGCGTTTTATTCCACTAATAGGCCTGTCATAGGTGTGTCTTGCTACACAAATGTTTCATAACTGTAGTTATACGGAAAATCACTTTATTAGGGGAGACCGGGGGAATGGCGACACCTTAAGGGAATTTAATTTTTTTCACCCCAAAAAATGTTTATTTTTTAATAGTAAAAATTCTAAAGCTGAATCATGATCCTTAGTATCTGTATAAATTTAACCGTAATCATAACTGTAAAGTAAGCACACATAAAAAAAATTATTTCAATCTCGGCACAGTGGCGGGATTACCCAGGATACCGGGATAATTCCGCCACTGTATCGGGGTCATGACGCCACTCTTTAATGATCTAGTAAATACATAAAATGGATACTAGGAAACACATAACCTACTGAATATATTTAGAAAGCAATAAAGTTGCAAAATAATGAATAATTACTATGTTCTTTAAGCTAGATTTATTAATGTGCTAAGCTTACAATTTAACTCGAATTGGAAAAGTCACCCTTTGCCATGATGGCGGCATTACCCCGAGAGGAGAATATAGTGGAAACCTTGCAGCAAAGCCGAAAGAAGAACCGAACTTGTTCAACAAATTGTATGAAAATGTCGGCGAATTCATGTAGATTATGGGTAATATCTAAAATACCTAATTTTACAATTAAAGGTGCTTACCATTACCCATTTGAAGCTCCAAAATAAGAAGAAACTAGATGAAAACTAAATTTTTCACTAGAACAAACGAACGATGTACAACAAAATCACACTCACTCTGATCACTGTTTCTTTTGTTCGCCTCTATAGTGCAGGCGCATTCACTATCTCTAACTGCCGTTAGTTTTTAAATTAGGCGAGTTGGCGGCATAACCCCGAGTGGCCCCATTCCCCCGGTCTCCCCTATGCTATATGTCCATCGTGACCACAGAAGAGGGGTGGATTGTGTGGGGAGGTAAAGTTATCCAACCCTCCAAACCTCATCATACGTTTTTATTCTTAAAGGATTTAAGCTTTTATGCACGTTTGTACTCTTGCATGCAGATGCTGTAATTTCTCGTTACAGTAAAATCCTGCGAATTTTTTGCCTCTCCTGTGAAATTTACTTTTGTCGAGATGTGTCACTTTTTTGCGGGTGAGCGATATGTTAAACAGTTAATGTTATGAAAAAGAATCTAGATGCATTCGAAATTTAATTTACTTTGAAATTTAATGCTTCTTTAACGCTTAAATGCCGGGTGTTGCTTTTCGACAACACACCCAATTTAGGCTCTAAAATACTATCTATATTATAAAGGACAAACATATCTGTGCGTAACGCATACGTCATTTTGCTAATGGCAACACTTTGAAATATGAAATAAAATTTTGGTTTTGCAATTTTCTTTACTGCAAATTTTTAACTTATAAACATCGCACATTTTAAATTTTTACACCGTCGTATAAGGAAAAAAATGCTCTTTTAAATGCAATTTGTTTGAAAGCTGTATCTCAATTTATTGTTGAGATATTAAATTTTTTATAGTTTTTAATACCAATTTTCTATTTGTGGCAACTGAAATACTTCATTTCTTTTAAAAGTGGTTTAGTTATCTTTATTGATTATATTCTTACTGATGTCATTTTCTCATTACAATTAAAAATATCTTTTTTTTTTAATTTGTACAGAAAATGGCGTTACACTTTAAAAAAGACACAATTTCCCTGATGATGCTGTTATATTTCACTATTTTTTCATTTCGCTGTTATTGAGTTTGAGACAATAGGCTAAATATTTCAGCGACTGAAAATGACGTCATATTTAAAAGAGAACGATAATTTTATTTGATAAAATGAGATATTTCCCCTTGAATACGTCTGAAAGTTATAAAATTCTGGGATTTTTACGCGCAGGTTACAGAGATTATACTAAGACCTCAAATCACGAGTGGGAATTTTAACATGGAAAGTTGTAATAGTTGACAAACGTGACTTCAACCTTGAAAATATATTTATTAATAATCTATTATGTTTTTAAATGGTTAATATGGATGTGAAAGGTGGAAAATGAGTTGATTTGGTTTAGATTTAAAGGGGAAAAATTCTATGATTACGTCAAGGTGAAATCATTTTTGCTGATTTTTCATTCCGTAATACCAAGCATCAATTGATAACATAATAAAAATTACTTATCTTAATTATATGTTACTTACTGATTACGTATATGAATAAAGTTTAATTTTTCAATAATTTTAACAGTTGAAGTTTATGAAAAAAGTATTTTGTTAATCCTAGGTTAAAATATGTCTTTGGAGAGTTAAACTAACAAGTGTAAGATAGATTTTTTATTGTAATTATTGCTGTCGATGTATTATAAATTTGATGCTACAGTTCCTTTGTAAACATTTTCTTTCGTCGAAATTAGACTGGTTCCACCTTGTTAGAATAATATTGAAGCTGTAATGCCTAATCTTGCCAATAAAATACATTCTGAAAATATTATTAAATCTATTTTCAACATGTAGATGGCAACACTTATGCTGTTTAAGAATAAATATAGATTTATTTTTGCAATTGTTGCTACTTGTTCTTTTTCTTTTAGCTTGCGAAATACCCTATTTTGTTCTGCAGTGAGCCAGTAAAATTTATTTCTTATTATAGTTCCTAAAATTCTTGTTTGTTTAATACTATAGAATTTTATCAAGGAAAATTATTTTTTCAATTAAAGACCAGTGTTTCCGATGAGTAACAAACTGTTTTTTTGCCGTAAACCATACATAAAACAAAATATGATTTTTTTAAGTACTTTTCCCATGATTTATTTAAAAGATGAAAGCCGAAAAACATTACAATGATTTTTGAAAAATCAGGCATTTAAGGGTTAATAAATTTATTTTATTTACCTTTCGCGCAGGATATCATAATTGAATTGTCATACTGACTCCGATGGTTTATTCCGAAGCTTCGAATTCTTTGCTGTATCAGATGTCTCTTAACGTAGATGAGCTGAAGAAATCTGAAAAGCCATTCAAAAATCAATTTTTTAACTTTAGGAAAAACTACAAAGGATGCACAAAATATGGATTTTGGTTGAATGTTAAAAATTAGCACGCCATTAAATACCAAATACAGTGAAACCTCTCTGTGCCACCACCTCCCTGTACGACCATTTTTTCCATGGAACGAAATTTACTCTCATAGGCTCAATACTCATTTTACCTCCATTCAGAGACCATCCCAGAGATACTCCCTCCATGTTCGACCCATTTCTTTGAAAAAAATTCTGTTTTTACCTGGTCTCTTAAAAAAGGTTTTATTAGAAAAAATAATTCCGGAGAGCGCATTATTCATCAAACTTCTAAAGTAAGTTTAGATTTTTTTTATCCCGAAAACTTTTAAGTGTTTAAACCCCTTTGTGCCTTTTTAGGCAATGGATTGAACTCTGATGACAAATTAAGAATGACGGTCAAACTCCCCAACCCTATTCTGTTGGGAAAATCTCAAAGAAATAGATAAATTAATGAAATCATCATTATTTGTTCCCCTCCAAAAAAAATTGCATTTATTTACTGAACTTCGAAAGGACTGGGAGATATAAGTTTTATAAGATAAAAACGTAAAATCAAAGCAAACGTCAATGTATTCATTTTTAAAACTCTGCAGTAATTAACTTTTGTTTTGATACTTAAATTTTTATATTTTTTCCTAATGTGAAAACTAAATTTTAGTAACATTAATTGTTACCTTTCTTCACCAATTAAAATCTAGATTTAAACGTGACCTCTATTAAGAGACCACCTCTCGGAGCGATCCATTTTTATAGGAACGGAACGTAGTCGCTTTAGGGAGGTTTTACTGTACTCCTATTTTTTCCCCTAATCATTAAAATGGCAAGCAATAGAATGAGGTCAATTCACAAATTAGTCAGTTCATATTTTACTTGGTGTTTTTTTTTTTTTTGGCAGAGATAGATTTTTCACATTCTTAGCTCTCTAAAAAAATAATATTGAAAAAGTTTTTTAAAGTAGCCACTTTTTCGGTAATCTTGTACAGTAAGAGTTAATTGAGATATTGGACGTTCGCTGTTGTCACTGTAAAACTATTAAGGGGCTGTGCATAGATAATGTTATCACTTTAGGGAGAAGGGGAGGGGGGGTGGCTGGCACATGATATCGTACGATATCTGTAGGGGGAGGAGGGGTTGTCTTTTGATATCGTTATCAGTTTTGATCCGACCAAAATTCTTGTTTTGGGTAACTTTTTCTTTACATCAAAAAAGTCAATTTTTTCTTAGTGTGTTATCTATTTTTATGAAAATTCAAAATTATTATTAAAACCACTAAAATGTAAAATCATTTTATTCCGAAACATGGACTATCCCAAAGTTCGGCATTTGTATTCTTCTGCCATATGCGCATAAGATGGGTTGTTAAAGAATCCCTATTCGGAATTATACATATGTTTACTGGTAAACAAATAGGGAAGAATGTTGTTTGGTTGATAAGAAGTTCCGCTTACGCCTTCACCGTACAGGGGCAAAGGCAAGAAGACAATACAAATAAGTTGGACCAAGTTAAGAACTTCCTAAATATTAAATGAAATTAACAAGTTGAAAGTCAGACTAGTAGTAGTATTGCCGAAGTTTATTCATAGATGGCGTTAGATGTCATAAATGACGCTATCGCTTAGCGAGCGGAGATGTTATTCGATGGCCACCACGATCACCACATCTTTCACCTCTTGATTTCGATGTACAGGCAGGGGCGTAGCTACAGTTTTTTTTTCTTGGGGGGGGGGGGGGGAGAATTTAAAAATTTCCCAACTTATGATTCAAAAATTTCCCATCTTGAAACTAATTGCTCTGTTTTCCAACTGAAATGATATGTGAAATGTCCGTTTAGTGATAACGATACTTATCTGCAAAAAAAATTTATTTCCAAGGAAAAATAGTGAAACTAAAAACATGAAAGTTATAACTATTGGTTCATTTAATGAAATATTTTGTCTTCTATTGTGTACGAGTCATGATCGTACTTCATATGAAAAGAGCCTCATGATATTTTGAGATTTTCGAGAAAGGAACAAAATTTTGGAGGAAATAGGTTAGAGAATTGTTGATGGACAACATTGGAGAAATTCAGGTCTGGTAGATGTATGGTATTTTCGTAGCACGGAGGAAGGCAATGACAAATTGAGTCTGGCTGCTTTTTGTATTTATTTTGATAATTTAACTAATTTACTGTTACAGAACTCAGAAAGGTAGTCAGCAAAACAATAAAAAGTTTTTTTTTCTTTTTTTTTTTGCTATTATTTAAGAAAAAGAAAGTGTTTCAAAAATCTGGAATTTCCAAACTCGAAGCTCAGATTTCCCAAGTTCACATATATTGGAGGTTGAGGCTCCCCCCACATACCCCCCCCCCCCCATCGCGACGCCTCTGTGTACAGGGTTTTGTAAAGGATCCAGTGTACAAACCGCTACTTCCTCCATCCATTCTTGAACTAAAATCAAGAATCTGCACTGCAAATAATTGGATCGACGGAAACATGCTGACAAATCTGTTGCAAGAAATGATTTACCGATGAGACATTTGCAGAGTTACGAAAGGAAGTCACATCGAACATTTGTGATAAGGGTCAACTTGAACTATTTTTCTATCTTAAAGCAATATGTACTTTAATTTTTTTTCCTGTGAATTCCATTTAATAAATCTTTCTTTTTGCCCAACTAAGTTGCAGACACCCTGTATTATACTGCTGAGTGCATTATGTAACAAAAAGCTATTATTGAATACTTTTAAATAGTATATCATTAAAGTGCTATTTAGTATAAAGTTATTTTATGTATGAGTGATATTCAATTAATTTCATTTAGGGGAGACCGGGGGAATGGCGACACCTTAAGAGAATTTCATTTTTTTCACCTCAAAAAATGTTTATTTTTTAGCAATAAAAATTTTAAAGCTGGATCATGATCTTTAGTATCTGTATAAATTTAACAGCAATCATAACTGTAAAGTAAGCACACATAAAATAAATTTCTTTCAACCTCTGTACAGTGGCGGGATTACCCAGGATACTGGGATAATTACACCACTGTATCGGGGCAATGACGCCACTCTTTATTAACCTTAGTAAATACATAAAATGGATACTAGGAAACACATAGCCTACAGAAAATATTTAGAAAGCAATAATTTAGCAGAATAATGATTAATTACAATGTTCCTCAAGCTAGATTAAGTAATGTGCTAAGCTTACAATTTAACTCAAACTGGAAAAGTCACAATTTTCCATGGTGGCGGCATGACTTCGAGAGGACAATAAAGCGGAAATCCCCCATCAAAGCCGAAAGAAGAACCGAACTTGTTCAACAAATTGCATCAAAATGCCGGCGAATGCATGTAGATTACGGGTAATATTATCTAAAGTACCTAATATTACAATAAAAGGTGTTTACCTCTACTCATTTGAAGCCCCAAAATAAGAAGCAACTAGTTGAAAACTAAATTTTTCACTAGAACAAACGAGTGACGTACAACAAAATCACTCTCATTCTAGGCACCGTGTCTATTGTTGGCCGCTATAGTGCAGGCGCATTTATTATCTCAAACTGCCGTTAGTTTTTAAACTAGGAGGGGTGGCGGCATAACCCCGAGTGGTGCCATTCCACCGGTCTCCCCTACACCAGTTAAATATGCAATTAATAAACGTATATAAGAAAAACATGAGACTGATATCGATATTATTAGGGGGAGGGGGGAGTTGAGGGATGATATCGTAACGCAAGGAGGGGTCCAAAATTTCCAAAAAGTTGATAACGCATATGTACAGTCATGAAAGAAAAAAGTACACATCCCCTACTAACTCCTCAACAAATTATCATAGAAGAAAGTTATTGGTACCGAAAGATTGAAAATAAAGTCTACTTTTAAATTTTGTCTATAAAATTTGCTTAGGGGGCCGTCTACATATAATAACGAACACCTAAACTTCATTTTTTTCAATGGCAATACCCAATTTTAACGAGATATTTTAAATCTTCGGTTCAAACTAAGCCTAGACACTAAATTTCAAGTCATTTGAATGATAATTTTTTGAATTATAAATATTCAAAATTGAGTGCTTCTAATGATAAATTACATTTTCATATTTTTATTAATATCTCCCGAAATTAGACTCCTAATGCGCTATTTTTTGTGTAGCAATAATACTGAAATACCCAAACATAAATACGTTGAATTTGCAGTTTTTTTTTAATAATTTTATTATATGAATTATGAAATTAATATTCGAAAAAATTATGTACCTGCAATTTTTTTGATGGATTTAGATTTATACATGTGTTTATTATACATGGATTTAGATTTATTAAGTCCAGCTTTATGGAAATCCAAAATTTCACATTTTTCTTCCAAGTAGTTTTCAAATGATGCTTAAAAAACGGCATAATGAAGGTTTAAGGGGCCGTCTATGATAGAAGTGACTCGATATTTTGAAATTTCTTATGCTATTCTGTTATCTAGCAGTCTTCAATGACTGCTTGAATGGCTCTTAAGATGCCTTGATCAAGAAGGGAGTTCTCTCGATCAACAATCGAGTACCGAACTTCAATTTGGAAAGAGCTCCAAAAATACGCTCGTTTTAAAATAATTTCTCGGAAACTTATCGTACGAATTGCATAAATTTTTTTTAGGCTAATTGAAGGATGTAGAGTTCATTTATGTTGTCAGAATTGTGTACTGCTATTGAAATAAAACAAAGTTATGGTTCGTTTTAATATTTAGATGTCCCTCTAAGCAAATTTTATATACATCATATTAAAATAGACTATTACCAATCGTGTGGTACCAGTCACTTTCTTCCGTGATAATTTTCTGCAAAGTTAATAAGAGGTGTTTACTTTTTTTTCACAACTGTACAGCCCCTAATAGTACACTAAAAGTACGCGAAAAATGATCTTCAGAGGGCACAGGGCCTTTGAGTTTGAAAATGATGCGTCTTATCATTTCGACAAAGTAACAAAACTCAAATATGAAATTAAATTTTTGTATAGGGTGCTCCATCTGTTGGTTCTTTTTTGAACTATGAATATTCTTCCACGTGTTATTTGTGTCATCTGCCATGTGTCATGCATGTGTGAACTGTCAAATGTATGCCATTTGTAATTTACCCGACTGCCAAGAAGGGTTATGTGTTTGACGTGTATCTGGGTATGTTGATTTCTTGATACCCTTGAAACATCCCAACGGCCGGATGGATTTTGATGAATGAGGTCTCTAAAAATTCGTCTTAACCGTCCGATGGTTATCGGCTACGTTTTGTTTTTATAAATTCAAAATGGCGGCCGTAAATTACAAAATGGCGGTAGAGACGAAAAAAAAATTTTACGCACCCTATTGAGTAGCCTATCGCTGAATAGGTCTTTCAAAATGAAGACTATGTTTCATTGACTATTTTACAGTCTGAAGATCCGTTTAAATAGTACACAAGCTGAAAGTTGTGTAGGTAGGATCTATAGCTTTACTGCAACTCTAACCTTCATAGACATCTATAGGCCTCATCAAAACAGTGTTATAGATAGGAATTAACAATGAAACAACTTAAAAGTTATCAATACAAGTAAATAAAAAAAATAGGTAAGTAATATAAAAAATAGTTTCACATTGAGGAGAAATAATTAGTTCGCTTTTTCCGGAGTCGGGTTTTTTGATTTTTTAAATTTAATTTTTACTTGTTATGTATGCCATTTGTATGACCACCCGGTGAAACGAAACACACTGGTCGTCAAACCATCCACTTATTGAGCGAGAAATTTCCAGATCGCGTCATTTCAAGAAATTCTGACGTGAATGGGCCGCCCAAGATCGTGTGATTTAACCCCAATAGATTATTTTCTTTGGGGGGTTTCTGAAAAGTAAAGTGTAGGCCAATGCCCCCTGCACAATCCAAGACCTCAAACGTAACATACGGGCTGAAATTCTGGCCATGGATCCGCTCACTCTGGGAAAAGTCATCAAAAATTTTAATGTTCAGATGAAATTTTGATGTTCAGAGCCGCGGTGGCCACATGTGCGATAGTGTATTCCATTAATAAATAGCATACACCCACCTTCGATGTTCAATAAAGAATTTCGATTTTCACTCATACGAAATGCGTTTTCTTTCATAATAAAACAAGTAAGAAAAAAATCATGCGTGAAGCATAGATTATGAAACACTTTCCAACACATTCAGAATCATGTAACAAAACGGCACCGTTTAAAAAGTTAAAATAGTACGTCTCATTCAACCCTATGGAAAAGCATAATACATTTCAAAACCCAATTTAAGCGGTTCCCATCCACAATTGGAAAATTATGCGATTTCTTTGATCAGCCCTGTGTATGATATTTAGATCTGAATCTATTAACTACATGCATGCCAAAATGGAGTTCACTTAAGAGATACATAGACTTCAGTTGAAAATTGACCTTCAGCAAATTCCTCTCATAAGGGGAACGGTACGTGAATACTTTTGTGCAGCCCTGTATTGGAGGTATAGAATTTATATAGAACGAGTAAGATGCAAAAACTGTATTCAATTTAAAAGCGCATGCCGTACACTCCAGCGATTATGACTGAAAGACAGTACTGTACTGTAACCGATTTCTTTTGTGTGTCCCTGTAAATGAATAAAAAAATGCTATGAATGCCCTGTTGTAACGAGATCGTAGTGAAATTCAGTGATTTATATCAGTTTCAATCCATTTAAAATGCTGCAATATCATTAAAATACTCCGCAAACGATTTTTCCCCCCTATACCCTAATGTAATGGAATACTTTTGAGTACCCCTGTAAATGAACGATTCATCCTATTTAATTCCTATACAATACCAAACATGCTTTGGTGACCCTCCATAACCTTTATCCATTTCATGAAAATCCGAGCCTATTTACGGGAGTTAGAGCGTGGACAGACGGACAGACAAACCGAATGCATAAACATTTTTCAAATTTGTTGGAAAGTGGTAAAAAGAACCAAGAGATATTTTGCTTTCTGACTAAAATATATATTCTTGTGTTTATTACACAAGAAATAAATCATTCATATTATATATGTATACACACACACAAAAAAAAATCAGATTTTAATTTTAAAAATTCATATTACTGATACATGATTTACAATTAAAGTGCTGCTCGCGTCATAAAATTTGAATTTGTGCGTGTAGAAAACAATTTTTGGCTAAGATAGAAGCCTAATACACTGACTTCTGACTTAAAACTAATTAAAATAGGCACAAATTGTTTAAAACTTAATTTCAAGATTTTTTTAATTAAAAATAGATAATCATGTTTCTAAAGTACAAAAAAAAAAGCTAAATTTATTGGTTTATTAAGTAACGCGCGAGTTGTTAAATTTTTAAAACTGTAGCGTATAGAGTTGGAAATGAATAGTGTGCCCAAACTCAAAACTGACTTCTGAGAAAACGCATCTTCAAGTTTAATATTCACTTACCGGGTTCATGTGAAGCCGTCGAAAGAGGATTAAGAATCACGAAAGAATGCAGAATTTTCAATGTTTTTTTTTTTTTTTTTTTTTTTTTTTTTTTTTTTTTGCGTATAGTTTAGAAAAGTTTAAAGATTGAATATAAAACAAAAGCCGAAATTTTATTATTTTATTTTTATTTTTTGAGGGCAAGAGGGTGGGGGTGGGGGAGGCTGAAAATTTTCTGTGTCCCGTTGAATTTTTTTTCATTACTTGTACGGTTAACTTAGTGTGTATAACTTTTTGTATGTTACTTGACAGTTTCTAGAGCCCTTAAGGGGACCGGGGAAGCCCTATTTCCGACATGTTAAATTCACCAACTTTATGCACCCTTTTTCTCAGAAATGGTGAAAGAGAGTTCTAGATTTTTTAGAGTAGTTAGAATAACGTTATTTACGTATTTTAACAGACCATTTTCTTTCTAAGTGAAACTCCAAATTGATTATTAATTATTTATTGAAAGTCATTTTTAAATTAGCATTTTTGGTAAGATTTCACTGCCTAAAATAAATAATTCTCAACAAATCATTCCATCCATGTGTTAAACTATATATAATCAACACTTAAGTATTAAATAAAAATCAAAGTTCTTAAGTTTAATAGATACTGAAAAAACGAACACAAACATGAAAAATCCAAGTTTTGAGAAAAAGTAAATTAAAGATTTAAATGGCCATTAAGCTGTGAAGTACTCTTATAAATAATGAATAATTTCAACACTTATTTTTTCATATATAAACATGTGTGACACATCGTTGCAAAGATAAAAGTTAAACTATTTAATGATATAAAAAAGTACAAAATCGATTTTTTGGTTGAATATTGCTTTTTCGGTCCCCTTAACCTATTGCGCTGCACTGTTAGTGGATGTAATTCACTAGTCACAAGGCTTCGTAATAATATGAACTTATGGACAAAAACTGTATCGGCTATGCCAAATGATAAGAGCATGATAGCTAAATGTCATATGCGTTGATGAGTTTGTAAAAAACAAATCAAGTTCATTTAATTAAGCAGATTTAATAAACTATTGCAATTAACATAACTAAT
>OZ010799.1:398423508-398483878 GCA_963932465.1 Maratus speciosus | reverse complement strand
TTCTTTTATTAGTATAGATTAATTTACAATTACATTAAAACATTCTAAATGTCCTTTGTTTAGTCAAAATTTGTGTTGACATGAAGTCTTTTTTGCATTACAGTAAATAGTAAACACATTTTTTATACTTAAATAATAATTGGGCATTATTTAAAATTTATTAAATTTTCATTACATATTCTTATATTTAAAAAAATTCAGATTTCTAAAAAAAATCCACTGCTTTTATTTATTGATTATTCGAATCTTGGATTATACAGTTAAGATTGGTTATATTAATTGTCATCTTACTTTCAAAGTTACCTTTGTTATTATGCTGCCTTCTTTTTTTAACATTATTATATAATTAAGTATATTGTGGCCCACCTTACGTAGAAAGCATATGTTTGCGGCCCATGAAGAAAAACAAGTTGAGTATCTAATATATACGATCCTTCTTGGAAATCCATAATTTCTACCTTCTACAATTATGCAAATATGTCAGTTTTCATACACATTTGGTTTAATAACATGTTAGAATGCAACTAGTTATTCACAGCCATTGCAAAATAACATATAGTTCAGACATATGATATTAAAAAATAAAAGGATGTAGAAGATTTAAATTTTTATTTTTGAAGGGTGGAGGAAGCAGAAATTTCAAAGGAGGAAGACTAATTGAAATTTTAGAAACAAAGAGAAATGTTATTCCTAATTTGTAATGACCTGACACAAGTTGTGAAATCCTGTAAAATGAATGTAGTTACCCTCATAGCATTCATGGTCACAGTGACGTCATTGTGACGTTACTGTGGTCACGTCACATCTGTAACCAAAATGCCACCACTCAGTGATGTCACATTGTGAGTGAGATGTGAACTTCTTAGAAAACTTTAAAAATTTTCAAAACCTGTTATTTACTGTAAAACTAGTAATTTAAAAATGTTTGTGACGTAACTGTCATGTCACTGCATGTAACATACGTCACGTCACATATGTGGCAATAAATGAATTTCAGAATAAATGAATTCAAAAATATGAATTTCAGAAAGCTTTGAAAATGAAGAGAAATATTTTAAACAGGCCGTCTTAATGCGTTTTGGAGCTTGGATCGGATTGATTTTGTAGTATATTAGAATAAATGAAGCCACTTTTATACGTTCAATAATATTTTCCTTTTCTGTTAATGTTTAACTAGTTTAAGTCACTATTTAAAAACAAATGTTGTTATTTGTTTCTGACTTTTTTTTAAAACAAATTTAACATTTTCTGAATATATAATAAAATGTACAAAGTATATGCAAAACGCATGACATATTTATTCATATTTTAATTTTTTCAACAGAAATTTATTTAAAAAATAATTATTGTAGACGCTGCTTTATTCTACAGGAAATTAAAATAGAAAAAAAATAAAAGATTATAAAGAAAAAAAACTTTCTTTCCCAATAACTTTTTTTTATTTTAGGAACATATTTTGTACTTATTACATGTGATACAAACTTTAACTTTTTTTCCTAAAAGGCCTTTCTTTATTGTCCTTTAAATTGGTTTTATAAACACTAGAAATTTCAATAATGTTTTATTTTATATACCCTAATTATGACTAATACAATTTTTATAATTTACAAAAAAGAAACTTGACAATTCATTTTTACTTGAATTGTTTTAAATTTGATTGAAAGCAGAAGTGAAATGCACACACAAAAAAACATTCAAACAGAACATTTTAATTAGACACTTTCTCATAAAAGTATTACGCATTTAGCTTACAAATCTACAATAACAAATAAAAGAAATAAACCATCTGTCCACGAATTTTGTTTTCTGCAGATGATAACAAGAGGAAACAGTGTATTTATTCTTTCAAACAGAGGCAACAGCGGAAAAACAGTATCTGTGTTATGACTTATGATTGTGTGTAGTTGGCACGGGTTTTTTAAATTTTACAAAAGTTATACAGGAATACGGTCAAGAAATATTTTACATAAAATATCAGTCCGAAAAAAGTACGACGTGCAGTGACCGGTTAATCTAAGCTGGCCAATGTCATTGTACTGTATTCGGACATAATTCTTCCAAAGAATCGCTTCTCGCTGTTTGGATTACCATAATTGAATTACAAAGGACGATGTCAACAAGAAATGGGTAAGAAAAAATGATTTTTCCTGCTTTCTTTTATTACGATTTCAGTTAATTTCACATAAAAACATGTTATATAAGTAATAAATGCCATTAATTTAAATTTATCTATTCAATAAAATTTAATAAATTTAATGTTTATTTTGAATTAAAAAAAATAGTGTGTCAACGATTTTAATCTGATGGTTAAAATCATTCATTTAAATTGCATTTTAATCACATTTATTTTCCTTTTTTAAACTATCTGGTTAAAATCACATTTTCGTAAATTAAAAAATATATATAATCAATAATTCACATAATTAATACCCAGGTCAAAATTCTTGCTAGTACTAGCATCAGAAATATGCTAGTTATTGCTATGTATTGCTTTGTCTGCTAGATTTTCATGCTAGTATATGCTTTACAATGCTAGCCAGCATCACATGCTATATAGCTAGCTTACACAGTAATAGCATGACAAGCTATGTACAAGCATGTTATGCTTATTTGCTGTTTAAGCTTCTTCCAAAGCATGGTGAGGTAGGTACCTTACCGTGCTATTATATGCTTTTTTATGCTTGCCAGCATAATATGCTATGCAACCAGCTTAGGAAAAAATAGCATGACAAGCTATGTACATGTACAAGCATTTTATGCTTGCTTGTTGTTTAAGCTTCCTCCAAAGCATAGAGAGGTAGGTACCTTAACGTGCTATTATATGCTTTTTCATGCTTGCCAGCATAATATGCTATGCAGCCAGTTAGATAGAAATAGCATGACAAGCTACGTACAAGCATTTTATGCTTGTTTTCTGTTTAACCTTTTCCAAAGCATGGAAAGGTAGGTACCTTAACGTGCTATTATATGCTTTTTTTTATGCTTGCCCACATAATATGCTATTCAGCCAGCTTATTGAGAAATACCATGACAAGCTATCTACAAGCACATTATGCTTATTTGCTGTTCAAGCTTCTTCCAAAGCATGGAGAGGTAGGTACCTTAATGTGCTATTATATGCTTTCTTGTGCTTGGCAGCATAATATGCTATGCAGCCAGTTTATTGAGAAATAGTATGACAAGCTATGTAGAAGCATTTTATGCTTGCTTGTTGTTTAAGCTTCTTCCAAAGCATGGAGAGGTAGATACCTTAACGTGCTATTATATGTTTTTTCATGCTTGCCAGCATAATATGCTATGCAGCCAGATTAGGTAGAAATAGCATGACAAGCTACGTACAAGCATTTTATGCTTGTTTTCTGTTTAACCTTTTTCCAAAGCATGGAAAGGTAGGTACCTTAACGTGCTATTATATGCTTTTTTAGGCTTGCCCGCATAATATGCTATGCAGCCAGCTTATTGAGAAATAGCATGACAAGCTATGTACAAGCACGTTATGCTTATACATAGCTTGCTATACATAATACGTTAGGCTTATACATAGGCTTTACATGCTATTAAATTCTTTTTATGCTTGCCAGCATAATATGCTATGCAACCAGCTTTGATAGAAAACAGCATGACGTACTATGTGCCAGTAAGTTGTGCTAATTTGCTACACAAATCTCTCCCCAGTAATGATGAGGTAGGTACTTAAATGAAGAACTGTGTGCTTCTTATTGCTTAGCAGCATCAAATGTTTATTATTTTTTATATTTTTTTTGTTTTAGTTACTCGAAAGTATAAATTTGACTATGTTTTTTTGAAAATAGAAGAAAAGGAAATTTTAATTATAAATTAAATTAATTTTTCAAATCCGGGGACAGACAATAGCTCTCTTGTACCTCCTCCCCTCTCCCCCACCCCAACAGAAAATTCTTAGTTTCTCTTTTATTTTAAGCTAAGAGAAAAGATTAAATTTCAATTTGTTTTTCAAAATCGGAGAAAAAAATTAGTTAAATTTCAAATTCGAGGGCGGCTTAAGAGGCTTATTCGAGGGACCTAAGCCCTCTTCCCTTAAAGGAATATTTTGGAGTTTGCGTTATGGAGGTTTCACTGTACATTGCAAATTTGCAAGATGTAAAATATAACTTCTATTTTTTAAATGATCTTCTATGGGGGTGGGTTAAATTCTATGAGGGATTTAACTTCTAGGAGAGTCTTCTAGGGGAGCCCCCGCCACCTATAAAGGATTTTTTTCTTCTATTTTTTAGAATTTAAATATTCTAACTTACTCGAAAAAATGTAGTATATCTTTAAAAAATGTAGAAAAAGAAAATTTTGTTCATTAAAATCTAAAATCCGGGCGAGAAAAATAAAATTTTGCTTATTAAATTTCCAAAAGCTGGGAGGGGGGGAGGGGGAGGACTGTGTCACCGCCACCTGAATTAAACACTGCCCCTAGAACACGTTTAAGATAATTTTTTAACACATAAACTTAAAAAAATAACAAATAATTTCCATGGTATATTTAAAGGGAAAAAGCCCCCTACCCCTCCCCCCGATTTGGAAGAAAATTCCTCGTTGCACTTTCTCTTAGTATTTAATTCTTTTAAGTTTCTCGAAATGATTAAATTTGCTATGTTTATTAAAATCAGAGAAAAAATATTATTTTGTTAAATTTAAAAATCCAGGGGCGGTAGATTTCCTTTTTCGAACCACTACAACGTAAATTCAATACTGCCTTCCTCCACCCGTTTTAGATAAAATCTAAACACATAAATCTAAAAAAACTGAAAATAAATTTCTATACAGGATTTATTGGGAAAAAGCACCCCCCCCCCGGTTTAGATAAAATTTTAACACGTAAATAAATAAAAAAATACTGAAAATAAATTACCGTGAAGGATTTTTGGGAAAAAGCGCCTCCCCTCCACTCCCTCATCATAAAAATCTTAGCTGTTCATTCTCTTAGTGTCTAATTATTTTAATTATACAGAAAAAAAAATCCGTGCTTTTCAAAAAGAGAATTTAGTCAGTTAAGTTTCAAAATTCAAGGAGCACTGTTTCATTTAAGAAATAAGTTCATAACAATCGAATTGAAAATATGTAGAATTGACCCCCCCCCCCCCAATAAGGACTAACTTTTAAAATCTTAATCTCATCCTAAATTGATAAATTCTATCCTAAATACACTTCAAAATCTTTTATTTTTCTGCAACAAATAATTATGACCATATTCAAACTATTCATTAAGCAAAGAAAATTCCACTAATGCATTATAATAATCAAGCTATATTCTAATTATCCATTAAACATAGAAAAAAAACCTAATAATAAATTAACCTTATTAATTGAAACTTGGAGGATAACAGCATCAATGAATTCTACTTCTTATAAATAATCTTATAATAATCGATAACCCTCTATCTTATAAAAAATATCAACACACAGCAGAATCATCTCTACACCCATTACCCGCATTTAAAATCGTTTGCAAACACGACCCCAGTAGCGAAGTAAGTAAAGCAGCTGGCTTCCAAACCGCAGATACTGAGTTCTGTCCTTCTCAGAGGAAAAGAAAAACCGACCTAAGTTTCCCCTTCTAAAAGCTGTAGGAACTTCAGAAATTCTCCAAAGATGGCGCCACCAGCGTCACTTTTTTTCTAACCTGGAGATTAGCAAAACATAAAAGCAAATGATGCTAGAAAAATAATGCTAGAATAGCAAAAATTAAAAGCAAGTGATGCTAGAAATGTAATGCCAGCATAGCAAAAATTAAAAGCATGTGATGCTAGAAAATCAAACGCAACTGATGGTAGAAATGTAATGGTAGACTAGCAACAAAAAAAAGTATCCGTTGCTGGTGAATTTCTGCTAGAAAGCAGAAATTACAAGTAAGTGGTGGTTTTGATTGTTGCTAGGCGAGCAACATATTCAAGCAACACAAGCTGGAATATGTATGCTGGCAAAGCAGTAAAGTGTTCCAATACACACCATGACTTGCTGGTAATTATAGTGGAACCAGCAAATCAGTTATGGTAGTTTATGCTAGTTAACTTTGCTGGGATACAGCATTTAATGCTTGTCTAGCAAACAAATACCAGCATGCATTTTGACCTGGGTAAACATTTACAGCTAATTAAATTACTGAATAAAAAAGGTTTTATAGAATAAAAGTGTTTGGAAATTTAATTTTTTAATTTTGCGTTAAGTAATGTTCTGAAATAATTTGCATTGCATGTTTTTATATAATAAAAAATGGATATCTGCTTAGCGATACGGAATCCTCTACATCAAAGTTTTATTTTTCATTTGAGCAGTTTCACATCGTTATTGCTAAAAGCAACTTTTTAAATTTTATAAAATTAAAAAGGCTGGTGATGCCCAAAAATATATTTTTCAAAAGGTAAATTCGTATTCTTTACAATTTTGTGTTAGAAAAATGACAGTATTATGAGGAGTATGGTAATTTTCTGTTTATTGCAAATATAAAAAAATGTACCTTTTAGCCAATAATTTTTTATGCTTAATTTTTTTTATATGGTTAAAATCATTTATTCTAACATCCCAGTAATTTCAACATTAAATTGTGCTTAAAATAGTTATTTGATTGAAAACAATTTAAAATTTACGTGCATAACATTTTATGATGTATATGACGAAAATTTAGTCATATGGCATATATATGTAACATGTGTATAAGGCATATATGAAGAATATCACATAATAAAACGCATGAATATCATATAGGGTAGGTGTGCAAGTAATGGATACCCTTCCAGTAATGAACACCCTTGAATATATTTTTTTAAATACCCAATAAAAATTTACCTTTTTAATATTTTTTTCATAACCCACTCTTACATGTTTTATAAACTGGGTTATTGTTGACACTAATCAAAGCAATCAGGAAGCAGAAAATAATGTTTCGAATTTCTACTCTTTTTCAGTGAAAAATTTAATGAACCTATTACAATCTTAATTCACTTTAAATTTTATATATTCTTTATTTTCTTACAAAACTTTCATGTTTTTGTTTTGGTAGTAATAGAAAACTTTGAAATGTCCTGGTCCGGACATTTTTCGCCCAGTTGGAAATTTACATCTAATATGATTTGTTTACCAATTAGAATAATTGTGTTAAAATTAATCTAGTGTAATTTCGTATCCAGCGATTTCTGGAGTTCCATTACCTGAGATTTATTCTGTTGAAATGAATCAGGTTTCAGACCAGATGCTGTAATCATCAAGGTTAGCTGGATGAAAGAGTTCGACCAGAATCGTCCGGGATAGCTCAGATGGCAGAGCACTGGCGGCTTCAGCCAGGAGGTCCCGGGTTCGTATCCTGGTCCGGACATTTTTCGCCCAGTTGGAAATTTACATCTAATACGCTTAATTACTCAATTTTCAGTAATGGACATCCCATGTGGACATTGTTAAAAATGCAATTTAAGCAATGTTCATAGTAGATAAAAATCTTTTGACAAAACTGAAAACCTAAGTAATCAAATTTAATAATTTATATTGCACTTACCAGAATGTAATAACACAATTTTTTTATAACTCTGTTTTACATATTTTATAATCTGGTAAGCAATAAAACAAATTAGGAATAAGATAATATTGTTTAAGGACATAGGGAAAAGAAGTGCTCAATTCCTACCCATTAAAAAAAGTTACAGAAGTTGTTAAAAATATATCTATTATTTCCTGTCTTAAACGTTTCTTATTCATCTCGGACCAAAAAATAAATAAATAAATAAAAATCCCATATTAGTAATTAAATTTATATTTATAGTAATAAATGAAACTAGTAAAACTGCAGATCAGTGGCCTCAAACATCAGCTCTAAACTTTTATTTTGAAATTATTTTATTTAATATTTAAAACATTCAACCTGCGGTGTTATTTTTTTCACATTTGTAATACTAATTACTGCAAGTAAAATATCAAGTACTTTCGGAGTGTTTCACTGTTAAACATAGTTGTAAATATACGAATTTATGCACTAATATTCCAAAACTTTTTTTTCAGATTTTTTCTAATTACCTTTCTAAATCCACCACTGTCTCCATAATTTGACGACTGTAATTCCCTGATATTTATTATTTTAAACCATCTATCTAAAATAATTAAAATATTAATCTTGTGATAATCACAATAATTGATTTAAACAGTGAAAAATTATCACATATATTTCATTAATTATTGATATCCTAATTGTTAAATTTTTAATTTATTTGAAAATAACTATTTTGTTCCATTAGTATGCTTTTGATAAATCCTGATTCTAAATACAGTCATAGAAACAATTATATGTACTATATTTTGTGGGGTGTGCATGACTGGAATTGTGGGTATTTTGATATATTTATGTTATTTACAATAAAATTTTGATTAATATTCGGAAATGAGACTATGAGAATAGTTAAATGTTATTGATATATTAATATAATACTGAAAAAACTGGAATATAAAAATTATAGGTGTTAATTAAAAATAGTTTTTAAAAAATTCCTTAAGGGCGTCCATTACTGGCACATCTATCTTATATGACATATAAAACATATATAAGACCTATACAGGATATATATATATATACGTATATAAGTTTAATTATGACTTTGGCAAAATCGCAACTGAAACCTTGGCGTAATCGTGCATGCACAGACCACAATAATAAGGAAGTACCAAAGCATAATGTCAGAAGTAGTTCCATTGCCTTCATTTATACTCAAGATTTTCAACTGAAATCTATATGTTGCAAATATTGCTCAAATAATTCACGTAGTTTTATCAAAAGATAATTCAATATTAACTTTAACAGGATGATTTTAATTGGTAAATTAATCAACAAAGTTTTAATTTCCCTAACTGAGTGAAAAAGTGTTCAAGTCAGGATTCCAACCAGAGACCTTTGACGTATGCTGCCAATGCTCTGCTAACTGAGCTATTCCGGGCAAATTTCACCCGGAGAATTATTATTATGTACTTTTATGAGTACTATGTGTTATTCATACAGGAAGTATGGAATATAATTAAAGAATTATTATATAGGGTTATATAATAATAATAAGTACATATTCATATTCACTGGGTGAATTGTGAGCATCAAATTTATCCAGAATAGCTCAGTTGACAGTTAACAGAACATTGGTAGCTTACGCCAAAGGTCCCTAGTTCGAATCCTGACCTGGACACTTTTTTCACTCAATTGGAAAAATTACAACAAAAGACAATTCTGCTTGAACATCAGCGTTATTGGTCAGACATATTGGCAAGCTGTACAGTTTTACATATGTTCTGATACCTTTGGATGCTAATGTGAGTAAAAAGCTTTTAAAGAGGGCGAAAAAATACTTAAAGTTTGCAATGAATTTCTACAAAATGAGAGAAATAAAAAAGTTTTTTTTTCACTTTTCGCTGGGCCCACCATAGCAACAGAAAATAGCCATTGTGTGTCAGTTATAAATACAATTAAAGCTGTGCAATTTCTAGCATGTGTGTGGGGGATAATGTATAAATATTTTTCAAAGACAATATTCATCAAATATTGAAAACAACACAATCAGTTACAGTTGTAAGGCAAGTGAGGGAAATTGAATTTTTAAATTTAATTTAGAAGAAAATCTGTATACTGTATATGACTATTTATACATGTTATCCAATAAATTGTGAGTATACGATTTTACGATTCCAAATCAATTCTAACAGAAAGATCGCATGCAGTAATTATTAATTTCAGACGATCCTGTTTCTTTTAAATTGTTAGAGAATCTTCAAAGGAAGTTAATTCGTAACAGATTCATCACAGTGTTAATAACAATTTCGCCAAAAAATGGCACATATTTCACAAATTGGTCACAATGCGACTTCAAAGCATTGTCACTTTCGTCACAAGGTTATTGCCAAAATAGTCACAAAAGACACATTTCTCACAAATTTGTCACACCGTGACTTCACAAAGTGGTCACAATGGGACGTCACAAACGAGCTCTAAAACGGCCATAACGACTTTCGATTGTAGTCACCATGACTTCACATCGACAGTCACAGTGTGACTTCTCAACGACGTTGCTGTGACGTCACCATGCCTTACGGGTAAGGGCCTGATGAAAATTTAGACTGGATGGCTGATTATTACTGTATATTTAATAAGTTGTGAGCCAAAAGGAAAGGATTATAGAGAAAATATATGCAAACCTGGAATCACACGGAAGTGTGGTGTGAGTGGAGTACTTGTAAAGGTATTAAAATCCTGAATAGACATATCATTCAACTATTTTCATTATCGGTGTCTTTTTTGTGGTCACACGATGTTTTTCATCTTTAATAATTTTAGAATGAAACAGACGGTCATTCTACAGGAAGAAAAACTTTCCTTCAAGCCGATCTAATCTTCTTATCACATTTCCATTGTTGAATCCCCCATCCTTTTATGAATATAACCACAAAAAATTGGAGAAAAATAGGTGTTAATATCTTTTCCCGGAAAAGTGTTGATCAAAGGCAAAACAAGCATTTAAATGCACTATAAGTGAGAGAACAGTTTTATTTCTGCTATCAGGTTTTCCAAAATAATATAACTATAACTAATAGGAAAAGAAAATTTGTTACTCCAGACGCAAAGAAAACTTGTTAGATCACTAAGCAAAATATTATAGACCGAGAGACAATAAACAAATTTAATAAAGTATTAGATAAGTTTAAACCTTTATAAAATGAGTTTTCTTCTTCACTGGAATACATATGGGTAATCTGTCACAGGTGTAAATGTACATTTAGCAATGTGCCACAGTCTTCTAAATGCAATCTGAAATAGTGGCAAACTACTTTTTACTAACATTCATAATTCGGATACCATTTGCTTCATTTTGCAGTGAAACTGTGCCATTATATTACAGATTTAAGAAATGAAAATGTCCTTTTAATCTGACTATACATGTTTAAATTTAAATTGTACTTACAAAAGCATAAACACCACAATGCTACTTTAGACATAAAAATGATTGATAAAATGAACAGTATTTGAAGGTTGTTAAAGAGGGAACCCTTTTGAATGGATTCCTTTATGCCTATTTAAAACAGCTTTAGAAGAAATCACTGTTACAACACTTCACAAGAAAAAGGTTGCTATTTAGTATGAACATGCAAATGAACATTCAAATGAGATTTTTAAAAATCTTCTTTGCGACACACTTCACAAAAGAAAGGTTTCTCTTTAGCATGAATATGCAGGTGGTTATTTAAATCAATTTTCTGCAAAAATCAAGTAAAAGGTTTATCTTTAGTATGGCCTTGCATGTGGAAATTTATAGCAGATTTATGAGAAAATGTTTTTTTCACACTTCGTAAGTAAAAGGTTTGTGTTTGAGATGGATACGAAGATGAACGTTTAAAGCAGATTTTCGAGAAAATTCTTTCGTGCACACCTCACAAGAGAAATATTTCTCTTTAGTATGAACACGCAGGTGGACATTTAAATTAGACTTGGAAGAAAATCCTTTATTACACACCTCACAAGAGAAAGGTTTCTCTTCAGTATGGACATGAAGGTGGTCATTAAAAGCAGATTTATGAGAAAATCTTTTGTTACATACCTCACAAGAGAAAGGTTTCTCTTTAGTATGAACACGCAGGTGGACATTTAAAGCAGATTTACGAGAAAATCTTTTGTTACACATCTCACAAATGAAAGGTTTTTCTTCAGTATGGATACGCAGGTGGTCATTTAAATGATGTTTGGTAGAAAATTCCTTGTTACACGTCTCACAAGAGAAAAGTTTCTCTTTAGTATGAACACGCAGGTGGACATTTAAAGCAGATTTACGAGAAAATCTTTTGTTACACATCTCACAAAAGAAAGTTTTTTCTTCAGTATGGATACGCAGATGGCCATTTAAAGCAGATATATAAGAATATTTTTTGTCACAAAGCTCGCAAGAGAAAGGTTTTTCTTCAATATGAACACGCAGGTGGACACTTAGATTAGATTTGGAAGAAAATCCTTTATTACACACCTCACAAGAGAACGGTTTCTCTTTAGTATGAAAACGCAGATGGATATTTAAAGCAGATTTATGAGAAAATCTTTTGTTACATACCTCACAAGAGAAAGGTTTCTCTTCAGTATGAAAACGCAGGTGGATATTTAAATGAGATTTAGAAGAAAATCCCTTCTTACACACCTCACAAGAGAAATATTTCTCTTTAGTATGAACACGCAGGTGAACATTTAGATTAGACTTGGAAGAAAATCCTTTATTACACACCTCACAAGAGAAAGGTTTCTTTTCAGTATGGACATGAAGGTGGTCATTAAAAGCAGATTTATGAGAAAATCTTTTGTTACATACCTCACAAGAGAAAGGTTTCTCTTTAGTATGAACACGCAGGTGGACATTTAAAGCAGATTTACGAGAAAATCTTTTGTTACACATCTCACAAAAGAAAGGTTTTTCTTCAGTATGGATACGTAGGTGGTCATTTAAATGATGTTTGGTAGAAAATCCCTTGTTACACACCTCACAAGAGAAAGCTTTCTCTTCAGTATGGAGACCCATTTGGACATTTAAATGAGACTTGTGAGAAAATCATTTGGTGCACACCTCACAAGAGAAAGGTTTCTCTTTAGTATGGATACGTAGGTGGTCATTTATAGCAGATTTACGATAAAAGAAATTAACATACACCACAAGATATAGGTTTCTCGTTCGTAAGAATTCGCAGGTGTCCATTAAAATTAGATTTTTAGAAACCCTTTGTTACACCCCTCACAAGAGAAAGGGTTTCTCTTCAGTATGACCACGCAGGTGGACACTTAAAGCATATATATATAAGAAAATCTTCTGTTGCACCCAACAAAAGTGAATGTTTTATTATAGGTATGGATTCGCAGATCCTCAGTTAAATTTGTTATTTTTTTACTACGGATGTCACAAGCGAAAGGTTTCACATTAATGAGCACGATGATGGATATATTATGCTTTAGATAGAAGCTTTTGGCAAATAGTACCCAAGAAATAGACTTTTTCCTAGAATACCACAGATGGATGTTTAAGTAACATCTTTGAAGAAACGTTTGTTATAACCCGGCACAAGTAACAGATTGTAAAACAGGACTATTCAATGCAGGTTTGGCAGAAAGTCTGTTATTGATCTCATCTCACAAGTGAATTCCTTTTCTTTACATCAAGTGCAATTGTTCATTTTAAAACTAAATATCTGTACAGATGCTTTATTGCAATATTATCCAATGAAGTCCTCGTTTCAATGTTAAATTAGACTTTTAAACATATCCTTTATTTTATATCTCATACATAGAAAAACATTTTAATCAATAAAAATAAAAGTTTTTTTAGTATTAAAATGAGAATTATTTATTGAAGTGATGTATAGAAAAATTTAAAGTCTAAATCCGCAAATGAACAGTAATTGGTTTAAAATTGTAGTTTTTTAAAAATATATATATACATATATATAAATATTAGGGTGTCAACGATTTTAATCAAATGATTTAAATCAGTGATTAAAACGTGATTTTAATCAACTGATTTAAAAAAAAAAATCATTGATTAAAATCAGAAATTTTTTAAATGTTTAAAATTACATAAAAAATATTCAAATCTAAGATGAACATAATTTGGAAGTTTCTATTTGTATTTTGCCTTACGCATAAGCAAAAAAGGAGCGTTAAATAATTGTTTCTAAGTTTAGACATATAAAAATTTTAGTATAGTATGTTTGTAAAAAGCAAACTTTTATCTGTCATAAAAAGCATTTTATTTAAAAATAATATTTAAATCTAAAATACGTAATTTGCAATGCCATTATTTCCTTTAACTAATCAAATTATTCATTTTTATATATAAAATAAGCATAGCAAATATATTAAATTTCTGGAAGTAAAAGAATATGTAGCCAATATGTTGTTTTTTTATCCTACTTTTTCAATAATAAATTTATAGCAAATTGAAACTAAGAAAGAATGAAACCTGCTCAACACCTATAAAAAAAGAATGTATAAGAAAAAAAGAACTAATTGGTATACAAATGTTAAGCTCAGAAAGAGTTTCTTCGGTTGAGGTTAAATAAATGTTTATTTTTTTTTTTACTTTTGAACTCATATACGCTAAATAAAGTAATTAGTTAGAGATTGAAATAGTAGAATTTTTTTTGAAGCACTGAATGTTAATAATCCCATATGAGTAGTAAAATGCTGCTTTCAATATTTTGAGGATTTTAGATATAATTTTTTTCTTATATTTACTCTTTACGTGTAAATGATTTTCATATATTTTTTAAATAAATCCATTTTAAGGCATTTTTGGTTAGTCGGTCACAGGTGACAAATCTAGGATGTAAAATAAATAATTTTTTTTATTTACATATATGTTTGTTTAAGTTTAGATTTAGGTAATAAATAGTAACTTTCCTAAGTACAAACGTAAGATAAGCTTGAAATTATATTTGCCCATTTTGTTATCTGGGCTACTAACTAATGAAATTATACTTATTTGCAGTTTTCAGTAACTCTGCAATTACTTACTTTCCCTCTAGGCCATTTTTTAAGGTTGCAGCATCCTGCTCTGTTTAAAATTGGCGAAATACAACCCTATTTTTTAAATTAGTGAAATTCACCATAAGTTGTAACCCGAGATTTCTTGTAAGGAAACTTCCCCATAACACAGTATTTCTAAATCAACATGTCCAAGACCCTGCAAAAATTATAGAACTTTATATCATTAGAAAAAACAAGATATTGTTAAATCATGTCGTTATGTAATTGTATTTTTCAATTTGTAATTAATAAAATCTTTAAAAATTAATGTTGATTTATTTATCATATTAACAAATTATGTAAATTTTTTCTTATATCATTATTAAGCACAATTACTCATAAAGTAATGCTTTCTTTTTACTGAAGTGCCTTTTTTGGAACTAGCACCCCTTTCCGTTTCTAGAATTAATACTAAATTATCATTTTATTAAGTAAAGCATAACAGACTATTGGAGAATAATTAGAGAGTTAAACGTTAAATTATTATCAATTTAAAGCATTGCTAACAATTTAATATTAAATGCAGTAATTAATAATTTTAATAATGTAAATATCAATAGTATTTAATATAGTTTTTGATAATTATTACAAAATAATAATTGTGTGTAACATTATTGTATATACTACTAATGAAAATGATTGCAGTTTTATAATTACTCTCACTAATAATTATAATTAAAGGTTAAAAACCTACATTATGGTAGCAATTAGAGGTTTAGTTATTTTAGAAATCTAAAATTATTGGTAACTATTCCGTATTTTAATACGGGGGGGGGGGGAAATAAAAATCCAATTTAAATAAAAATAAATCTGATTTAAATTAAAATAAATTGATTTTTTAATTTAAAAAATATCATGATTTTTTAACACCCTAATATAGATATATATATAGTAAATACACAAGCCTGCAGAAATATAACGACATTTAATGTAATGATATGTAATAAAGGATCCCATGATGATTTGCCAGTAGAAACTTTTCTATGCAGAAGATTGAAATTATCAAATGAATTTGGAAATATCAACAACGATGCTATGCTGGAGAATTATTTAATTCTTTATTGAAGTTTTCAGAAGTGATCTTTGACTTAAGAAAAAAGATGCTAAGGATATATATCATATATGAACGTTTCTCTGTAATTATTTTTTTATTTAAACAAACTGAAATCTTTCAATAAATAATTGTCTAAATTCTATCCAGTAATTTGTATATGGAAATGAAGAAAATCGTGCTATTGCGTACAAGCTCAGAAACTTAAAAAGATCCTTACTGAACAAGTTTTTTTTATAGGAGAATTTATCAAATTAAATATATGTATATAGTCTTTGGGCATGATTTCTTTCAGCAAGTTCTTTTACTATACATTCAGAATGGACCACAAATATCTGCACCTGAAATATAAATTAAAATGTAAACATTCCACATAATTCTTCATGAAATTTCAAATATTTGCATAAGAAATTCCATAAGAATGTCATTAACAAAATAAGAATATTTATTAGATATGTATTAACTATTTTGTACACTTTATTTAAATTTCTACAATTACAAGCAAAATTTTTAGAAAGCTGATAGGGGCATGTCAAACTATGATTACATCTTTATTTCTTTGAGTGCTTTTACTATTTTTCATAAAACTAATTTAGAAATTTCTAAAGATTTTGTGAGCATTAATAAAAAATTAATTAAAGAAATTTTCAATGATAAAATATTCTAATTAGACGGACATTATAGTATCTGGTTCCACAGTGATTTTTATTTTCCAAAAGTCACAATTACTAAAATGTAAAATAATTCGAAATGTTTGTTTAAAATAAAGAGATTAGCATATTAAAATTGCTAAATAAATTTTTTATCGATTTATGGAGATTTAGATCTCCATTTACGATTCATCAGTTTCGTAAATAGCATCTTGAAAGTTTGAAAATGTGGTAACTATAAAAGATTTTATGAGTTTCATTTTTGTAGCTGTTAAACCTTTTCTTAAAAGGTACAATATTTCAATGTCACATTTTTTAGAAACTATAACAAATAAAAATCTAAACATTATTTGGTATTTTTTGGTATTGACATCTTTGCAAAAATACTTTGCATATGATTGTAGTTTCTACGTTAATATTTTTTTAGTTACATCTTTTAGTAAACAGGATAGCATTTATATTTATTATTTAAAAGGTCAATACGAATTAAACTGAACAAACATTTTTCGATGTACTGAAAAAAAATTAGACCATGAAAACATTAAGTTGAAAATGTTTCGATTTTTATTGTTATGAAATAAAAATAGTTTTGTCAGATATTACAAACATTTTATTTTGCTTAAATAAACATTTTGAATAAAAACACTATTTTTTTTGCTTTATCTAAACAAACGCCATTTCTAAAAATTTATAATGTAAATTAAAAGTTGTTAAATATATTATTTTTTAATTTATCACTTTTGTCTTTTTAACTTCCTCACCAGTCATGCAATTTTATTTCACAGTTGTAAGTTTTAAAACAAAACTTTTGAAAAATTAGACTTTTTGATTTATCTTCATTATTAGGAGCATCAATAATCATTCAATATCTTTTACTTGAGGTTACTTGAACCCAAATAAAAAAAGTTTTAAAACTGTTACTAGCTAATGCTGTAGAGTACTTATAGAATATTAGTGAATCATGTCGATGCTCTGAATACATAGATCCAAGACTAATTTAGAACACTTTCCTTTGAGAGGAGGGAAAATAACATCTCAATGTCCAAGAAAACACAATTTGTTGTGCATTTTTATTTCATAAAATTTAAGGCATCTTTTTTAGGTCTGTGAAGTTGGCCCCCTGACTTTATGGAATTTAAAAACTGAAAACACCCTTCGTTTGAGCGACAAACTGAAAAAAGTTATAAACAAGTTAAAATTCAGGGCCTTCGTTTTGTGAAGTTGGCCCACCACTTTATGGGATTTGAAAACTGAAAACACCACTCGTTTGAGCGCTTTTGAGCAACAAAAAGTTTCGTTTCAGCTACAAATTGAAAAATGTTATAAGCAAAAGAAAAATCGGAGGGGTCTACATTTTGTGAAGTTGGCCCACTGACCTTTTCGGATTTAAAAACTGAAGACAGCATACGTTTAAGCGTCGTTTGAGCGACAAACTGAAAAAAATTATAAGCAAAAGAAAAATCGAAGGGGTCTACATTTTGTGATTTTGGCCCCCTGACCTTTTCGGATTTAATATCTGAAGACAATATACGTTTGAGTGACAAAAATTTTCGTTTGAGCGACAAACTGAAAAAAGGTATAAGCCAAAATATATGCGGGGGGCCTTCATTTTGTGAAGTTGCACCCCCGACCTTTTCGGATTTAAAAAACTGAATACAGCATATGTTTGAGCGACAAAAATTTTCGTTTGAGCGACAAACTGAAAAAAGTTATAGACCAAAGAAAAATCGGAGAGGTCTACATTTTGTGAAGTTGGCCCCCTGATCTTTTCGGATTTAAAAACAGAATACAGCATACTTTTAAGAGTCGTTTGAGCGTTTGAGCGACAAAAATTTTCGTTTGTGCGACAAACTGAAAAAAAGTTATAAACCAAAGAAAAATCGGAGGAGCATACATTTTCTGAAGTTGGCCCTCCGACTTTATGGCATTTGAAAACTAAAAACACCATTCGTTTAAGCGTTGTTTGAGCGTGTTTGAGCGACAAACTGAAAAAGTTATAAGCCAAAATATATGCCATGGGGCCTTCATTTTGTGAAATTGGCCCCGACCTTTTCGTCTTTAAAAACTGTTTATAGCATACATCTGAGCGTCGTTTGAGCGCATTTGAGCGACAAAAATTTTCGTTTGAGCGACAAACTGAAAAAAAGTATAAGCCAAAGAAAAATCAGAGGAGCCTATATTTTGTGAAGTTAGCCCCCCGACTTTATGGGATTTGAAAACAGAAAACATCATTCGTTTGAGCAACAAAAATTTTCGTTTGAGTGACAAGCCGTAAAAAGTTATAAACAAATGAAAAATCGGAGACGTCTACATTTTGTGAAGTTGGCCCCCTGACCATTTCGGATTTAAAAACTGAAGTCAGCATAAGTTTGAGCTTCGTTTCAGCAACAAAACTTTTCGTTTGAGCGACAAACTGAAAAAAGTTTTAAGCAAAAGAAAAATCGGAGGTGTCTACATTTTGTGAAGTTGGCCTCTGACCTTTTCGGATTTAAAAACTGAAGACAGCTTACGTTTGAGCGACAAAAATTTTCGTTTCAGCGAGAAATTGAAAAAGTTATAAACCAAAATGTAAGCTTATAAATAAGTAAATATATATATATCTTTTATTTCTATCTGAGATTTTGTTTCAGTTTTATTTTTAAATTTTATAATTTGTACAAGTTGGGCACAACTATCATTGTGTTATACTACTTCAGGGTTAGTACGCTTGAAGAACTTTCACGGACCTTTTACCAGAATTTTTGTAGAGTAACATTTACCTGATTTAATGAAAAAAAAAATCCATTTTCAGATTTACCGACCAGAATTTTACGAAACTTCTGGTACGATAACACCTAAAATCCACTGAATCTCTTGTTACGTACGAACCCTGTATTTCATAATTTATAACGCAATGGTGTATAATGTGCTTTCTTTTTCTCGTTTTTAATTAGTTCAACCGGTGGCTATTTAAAATTCTTATCTAATTATACACACACGGTTCTTACATTTATTAAATATGCATAATTTTGATTTTGAATTGTGTATATTAGGTTTATATAATATACTAGGGGGCACTTCCCCCTACGAGCTACGCTTGCCAATCCCCGTTCAGACACCGTAGACTCTAAAAGCACGCTAATTTGATCGCTTTAAAAAGATTTCGAAAGATTGAATTATAATTTAAAAAACAGTCGTTATCTTCCTATAAACGGGTTTCTATTAATTTCTCTTTCATTGGGGGAATTTTAAGGCCATATCAGCTGTAGTTAAAAGATACAATGGCTGTTTTCGTCTTTGATTAAATAAAATCAGTTAAACATTTCAAAATAATCTAATATAAAATGAATTAAGTAAACAGAGTCTTTGTCTCCCGGTATTTCTTAACAAAGTGAAAAGAAAGTTCTTTTAAATAAGACATTTTAAAGCTATCGTTTTTAATCTGACGTAATTTTCACTAATCTTTTCTTTCTCTTTCTAATATTCACGTGAAACACTTTTGTTAGAAATGAAATATTATTTGCGCTGTCCTAACAAAAATAGTTGAAAAGATCCTCTCAAAATATCAAGTAAATGTCTCGCGCAATTTTTTAATTTAAACTGTTTTGCAATATTATTTTTTGTTCATTTTACGTAATAAGTGTAATGTGACGTAATTTCTCCTACTTAAGACTTCTAACGCTTGTTAATGAATTTATTATTTTACGATATCCTTTCTCTTTTAAAATTCACGTGTAAATATAGTTTTTATGACGTAATTTTCAATAAGTTCCTGCTTTTTATACGTAATTATTTATTTCTAATTTGAAGGTTTTTTTTCTGTTTATAATAGTCACGTGTAAATAAATTTTAATTTAAAGCAAATATTATTGTTTGCGCTGTTTATACAGTTGGCAACATTTTAAATTTATACCATTTTCTAAAATATGTAAAAAATATCTCTCGAAATGCTGAAAATTTGAATTTAAAATAGAAATAAAACCTCAAAAAATGAGTCAAATCAAAAAATAAATGCAATCTGCACACCGGCAAATTCTAACGTATAAAATGATCTAAAAGGAATTAATTCCCATGTATAGTTTTTGCTTCTATAAAACTTTTTTAATGGAAAGATTTTATCCAACTTCTGCATTAAATATCTCTTAAATTCTTCGATTTGAAAACTGCCTGCATCAGCGTGTTTATCAAACATTTCTCTATAATACCACTAATTTTCATATTTTTGTATGCGATATTTTTCTTAATATTAACGAAGACAGACCTCTGGTCACAAAAAATACAAAACCGGCGGCGGCGGTGACAGCGTTAGTTACTTTTTTTAAAAAAAATAGAGAGTTAATCTTTTAAATGTATAAATAAATTTCTTTTGGAAAACATACGAAGTGAATGAATTTAAATTTATACACATTATATACAAAAAATACACATGATTTTCCACTTTAATATTCAAATTTTTATTTTAATAATCTGTGGGTACGTGTATTAATTACCCTATGCAATTTAGATTCAAGTTTCATTCTAAATGTATAAATCATGTTTCAATGTTTTTCAAATACATTTCCATAATGTTTTGAGTAATTTTTATACTTTTGGAAAAGTTTTTCAAATTGTTTGTGTACTGTATATAAAATGTATGACTTTTCGCTATTTTGATATTTTTTAATTTTTATATAGTTCACAACTTGGGTTCATAAAGTCTTGGGTTGACCACGCACCCCTTTTCATATTTTCTGTATCTTTATAGACATAAACGATTTAGAACTGAAATTATTGATATTTAATAATCTATACAGGGTACGTACAAACCTTATACAGAGGGTGATCAGTTAACGATCTGTTCAGTTTACGAACGGATCGGTTAACGAACACTTTCGTGAGAGATTTTTATGTTCGTTTAACGAACATCTCTTAAGGCTGTTCTCAACCGCTCTGCTCAACAAGCGCAGAACGTTCTGACACATTTTCAAATTCATTTTTTAACGGAAAGCCTGACCATGGAAACGATTTGGAATCGAACTGTGTTTTCCAATTTTGGATCAATAAATTACCTATTGATTTAGAAGCAATTTTGATCACACTACAAACAGTTTTTCGCCCTTTCTTGATTGCTCTTTCTTCTTCCGAGCGGAAATTAGGTTCAAAACGCCCACTTTGAACACTGTTTTCTGAAAGATCTATTGCGTTTGCAAAAAAACGAAAAAAAACCCAGCTCGATGACATATAGTTTCTGAACAATAACACCAGCTAGATTATGCATTTCCGAACAAAAATAAATTAAAACTTATGTCATACAGTTGCCCTTTTGGATTTGAGAACAGCCTTAAAAGAAAGCCAAGAATTAGTTATGCTGTGTTTCAGATTTGCCTAGTTGTGTTTAATTATATATATTGTCAACTAGAGAACATTTTAACAGTTGGATATGCATCCATAGCCTAATTAATTAATGGGATACCGGGGGATCGGGCTGTACATTGTAGGGCATTCAAATTAGAAATAAATAGATTAGAAAGATAGAATAATTTTTTTGCGTCATTGTATCCAAACTAAGTGAAATGTATTCAAATGGGTACAATGACGCAAAAAAATATTTACGTACATCTTATTTTAAATTTTTAATAGCATTGAACAAAGGATAAATAAATTTATTCAAATAAATACATTTAAATGCATTATATAAATTCAGTGAAAGTGACATATTTAAAGTATATTGGAAAATTAAAACTATTATTTAGATGTGTGAATATATCTTAACCAAAACAAAAAATAATTTAAATTTAATTTTAAAACAAATCGTCTAAAGCCACATCAAAGCGTCACTAAAATTTTGATATATCTTTTAAAACTCGTACTTGGAATTTATGAGAGGTGTAAATGTTAAAGCATCAATGAATAAACTTTTACACATTTTTTAAATTGAACATAATTTTTGCACATGCGATTATAAAAAAATAAAAAGATGAAATAAATAATATATAGAGAGATTATAATTAATAGTATAGCGTCACTCAAAATTTGATATCATTATTTTTAAGTTCCATATTTAAAATTCTTAGAGCATAAGATAAAGTGCTGCGTCACAAACTTTTAACCCGTTAAGGGTTTTTGTATTGATTTTTATATACAGTAGACGTCCTCAAATCCACAATCCTAAAATTGGCAAACGCTTAAAATCAGTCAAAGATTATCATGTAAAATCATTGCAGAGGTAAACAAGAAAACTTTCAATTGAAATGTATGAGAAAAATTCATTGTTTTTATGTCATTCCGTACACATTTTAATATGAAATTTTGGTTAATATGACTGAATTCATGCTTCATGAATTAAGTATAAATTTATTTCGGAAAAAATTCAAGATTCTACTGATATCAGTGGTGATCATAATCTTTTTACCAATTTTTTTGGTTATAAAATCTGGATAACTTGAAATAAAATTTCATTATTTTATGATTTCAATGTAAATTATTAATGTACTTCTATAAAGCGAGTTTCACTGAATAATCAAAGAAAAATGTATCTCATCATTATTATGCATTATTAACTATTTAGTTGACCTTTACTTTTAATATTTTGATCATTTATTAAATTTTCTAAATTTTTATTGCTTTATTTAATTATTTTAATGTTTAACTATATTGCAAGCATTCATTATGATTTCAAATGCATTATTACATTCAAACTACTGCTTAAAAAATGTAAACAAAGCTGTGACCAGAAAACCAAAAAATTCTAAAATCTGCACAACCTCTGGTCCTAAGTTATGCGGGTTTGAGGGAGTCTACTATATAACATTCCTTTTCTGAATTGGCAAACAAATTGTCACCAAAAACAAAACTGTCACTGTATCTATTGATAGATTAAATCCAGTATATTTCTTGCAAACACCAAACTTTCCTACAAAACAACAACTAAGGAAACACAACCTGCAAAATAACCATGGGATTCACATCCTCAAATCTAAAAACTTCCTGTAAAACAGTCAAATACAAGATGAACAATCTTGTGCACTTTCGAGATTAGCACATAATTTTTCATTTTTTTCTGGATGTAAATTTTAACGTAACTTGTTACTGCAAAGAGAGGCTTAAATGTATGTTCTTTTAAACAGTTCAGTATTGTAAATATTTTGCTCAAAAGCCTGTCATTGTATTATGTATAGCTCGTGGTATTGTTTTTTCAGTTAGCTTTTATATGCAATATTGCTTTCTGAATTGATGACATGCAAAGTTTTAGTTTTTGTTTTAAAAACAAATATTTAAGCTCTATGAAAATCAAAATCTGCAAACAGAAAAAAATTTTCACAGTGTTAGTCATTGATATTTATCAACCCGCGAACTAGAATAATAGAAAATAAAATAGGAAAGTCACCCAACAGAAATATGAGTGAAAATCATCACAAAACATGTCACAAATTGATCGAATCAATTCCCAAACTTTTCCACTCAATAATTGAAGCAAAGGGTATGCATACGAAATACTAGTACTGCATTTTTACTTTTAGATATTTACTATATTGTAATTATCACTCTTATGATGCAATATACTTTTTTTTTTTTGCATCACAAATGTTGCTGTTTTATATTTTTTAATATAAATATCAAATCAAGTGTTAACTATGTTTATTTATTAATGAATATTTTTCATTCGATATTCATTTTGAGTTTATTTATTTGTGGTTATAACAAATTCCCCTGATGTGCAAATACTTGTTTTGCTCACTGTACATTTTTTGTTGCACATATTTTTAATGTTACATGTTTTAAAGTATATCATAAAAACACATCGTTCAAATCGCACAGTTTTCCAAATTTGATATGTTGCCGTGAAAAATAAACTTACCTTAGAAAGATATTTTGATAAAAGCATCGAATACTGCAATAATCTATTTTTAAGACAAGCCAAATGTTTGATTCAATTTGAATGAATCAGTCAAGGTTCGAATCAGTCAGGATTCGGCTGGGAAAACACAGTTAAAAGTATTCGATTATTTAAATAAACTTAATTATCGATTTATTTTTCAGATTGGAATTCTTATTCAAAAGTATTTTTTTTTTATTTCTCGCTTCTAAATTGTCTTTTTAGCACCACGCCATGTTCCAATCTCCTTTGCACTTCCCAAAAACAAAATCAGTTTGTTATTTTTTTTAAAAACGGGCATGCGCTTTTTCCAAGTAAATCCTATGCTCATTGTATTGATAATGATTCATTCCCTTTGAATCAATCACTTGGCGTCTCTTAAAAGCAGTATAATAGACTGCTGTAGTATCTTATGTTAAACTTTTTTTTATCAAAATAGGTTGTTTAAGGTAAGTTTATTTAACACATACCTGCCAAACCAGACAAAGTTGAAATCTGTCAGATTTTTACGATGTATGTACCGGGTGTCCCAAAAAGGACTGACTGATTTTAAAATTCAATAACTTGTAAACGGTGACAGATATTTAAAAAATTCTTGCAGGAGGGTTATGCATAAGGTCAAAAATTTTTTTACAGTGATTTTCAATTTTAGTTTGAATTACAAACAATAGATGGCGCTGTAAGCAATAGTCGCTAAATACAGGCTCGATTTTTGGTCCTTTATCTTGTTCTATGCAGAAAAAGGAGATGGAAATGTATTATCCGGGCCACGAAGTACGAAAAATCGAGCCTGAAATTAATGTCTATCGATCGCAGCGCCATCTATTGTTTGTAATTCGAACTAAAATTGAAAATCACTGTAAAAAAACTTTTGACCTTATGCATAACCCTCCTGCAAGAATTTTTTAAATATCTCTCACCGTTTACAAGTTATTGAATTTTAAAATCAGTCAGTCCTTTTTGGGACACCTGGTAGTTACGACGTGCTTAAAAATACGTAACACTGAAATTATATGCAATGAAAAATGTATAGTTTCAAATTTTCTGAATGTTTTATTATAGCAAAAATGTTATTTTGTATTACTCCTACTTCCGTGAGAATGTGATCGGTATTCTCGTACAAGAGATTCCATTATTCACCAAATTTCTTTGATGTATGATTCTATGAAAACTTGTTTATACTTCATCGGTTTTGCTTTTCCAATCTCCATTCATTTCTTTTCATTCAATCAAGAAATAGTACAATTAAAAGAAAATTAGCAAGAATACAAGGTTTAAAAGACAGAGTTTCTTAACAATGTACTTTTTATGTATTTTTTTTTTTTTTTTTTAAGGAGGTTAAGAACGTCATTGCATGAATTAGTGCTTAATGTTTAACACAATTTAACAGTGTCTAAAAGTCATGTTCTCCGACTCTTGGCGAAATGTTAATGTTCATAAATATATGCAATTTAAAATAATTAAATTTGACAGATTGTAAGATATAAGATATTACATAAAGATGTATAAAAATAGCTGACGATGAGTCATTGGTCGGCAGATTTTCTAGTATGTTATACGTCATAACTAATCTTAATACAGATGTATCAGATGCACTGGGATACGTATTTGCTGCAATTTTATGCTTGGGCAAACCTGAGATTTTGGTGATATTTGCTTCATGTGGTAAGTTAGCAAAACATATTATGTGGTATTTATTTTAAATTAAGCATTATGTGTTTTATACTAAAATAATTTGTATGTTTGATCATAAACTTGTGTTTTCTATAAAATAAACTGTTTCATAATAAAATAAAACTAACATGCTGCTTCCACAAGCTAATTCTAACAGGTACATGAAAACAGTATTTTCTCCCCAGATCTGAGATATCTGTGCCCTAATCATTACGCAGAAACATACTGAGTTACTGTTTACTTTTTAGAACTTTACATATAAAACAATGTACAACCAATCTGTACAAGTTGGCAACTAATGTAATCATTGTTGCAATTGGTAAAGTGTTTTGCCTTCACTGTCTTGTGTTTGGTTAAACACTGCATATTAACAAAGTATATATTACGAATGGCATAAGATTTTATGAATGTGGGATCTTCCATTTTAAATATATTCGTATAAGTTTTTCAATAATGATTATTAAAGGTATGTCACATTTTCAAATAGATAGATCTTCTCGTAAAATACAAAGTTTGAAATGGTACTACAGTAGACTCCCTTAAATCCGCGAATGCCTAAAATCCGCGTATTTTTTCAGATGTAAACAATGAAATTTACAGTTAAGTTGCAGGAACAAAATTCAAGATGGCGCAATGTTTTTTTACTAAATTTTTTGTTAATCATTCTCTTTTGGCTATTACAGCTGATTTATTACTAAATAAATTTACATTACTTTTGATTTTGATATAAATTAGCATATCTATATCAAAAATCCCAGGGTATGAAATGGAAAAATCCACGAACCGGAACGCTATTTTAAAATTATTGTTCGCGGAATTTTTTTTTTTAAATTATAGATAAATTTATTTCTAAACATACAAAGCAGTATAAGAAAAGCATTCAGGACTCTAAATAACAATGGAAAAGGTTACAGTGAGCGCAATAAGCTATATTTACTGATAATAGCATTAACACTGTTCTCCTTGCTATCACTAGATGGCAGCATAGGACTTTTGGAATCGAATTGAATCAATTTCCTTCGTAAATTTTTTATTTTACATAATTATTTTAATAATTACTTACTTTTAAACTAATAAATTATTTTAATATTTTACTTATTTTAATGTTTCACTTTATTGTAAGCATTCATTATAATTTCCCTTGCTTAACTACCAATCAAATTAATGTTTCAAAAATGTAAACAAATCAATGACCAGAAATCCGCAAAATTCTAAAATCCGCACAACCTCTGGTCCCAAGCTGTGCAGATTTGAGGGAGTCTACTGTATAGTGATTTTTTAAATACAGACATTGGTATAAAATGACCCAATTGGTATAATTTATCCCAATTGTATTATCTAGGCCAGTTATATAGGTCGCCAAAAGTGATTGTCAATAGCCAATTTTGTTTATTGTTGCCAATCACCAATCATGGTCAAATTGGTAATTTAATATGCAATTAATAAAGACATGACATCATTAAAAAGGATAAATAAAATAAAAGCAAGCTATAATAACATAAAACAGTAATTTAGTGTATATTTGTAATACAGGGGTGGCGAATTTTCAGAAAATCTTACAACCCAAGGATTTATTATACCAGCCAGCAAGATACTACATACAGTTGAAAATTGTTAAGACAAAATTTACCCGACTGCATAAAATAGTTAATTACTATTAATGTAACGTAAGATTTTTGTAATTTTCTCTATAAAATTACAAATATATAGTACAAAGGAAAGTTTAATATATAGGATAAAACTTATTACAGTTGAACCTCAAAAATCCAGACATCCAAATTCCGGAAATCTTTAAACATTTTTCACAAATCTCTGGACATTTTTTCTATTTCAGTTTATTATTTTTTTAAATAAGACTGCTGTAACTTTCATATTTTTCATCGAATGCAGTTAAATTCTTTTAACTGAATATTTAATAAATATCAGTATATTTTTATAAAGATTGACCGTTAATTAAAAACTTCAATTATTATACAAACTGGAAAATTAAAAAAAGGCATAAAAAAAGAAGACTTGACCTAATAATTTGATGATTGGAAGCTTTATACAGTACACTCCCTCAAATCCGCACAGCTGGGGACCAGACACTGTCACAGCGAAAGGGGGGGGGGGGGTTGGGTGTTAAAACCCCTCCCTGAGCTAAAATAATTAGTATGATTGCCGCTTATATGAATCAGTAGTTGAGCAAATTAGCCGCTTTAATGAATCAAACCAAAGTTAATATTAAAACTTTTTGGCTTATTCAGAACCGGGGGCTTTGTTGAATACAATTCTACTTAGGGGTGATTCTGACCCGAATTTTCTGAATATTTTAAAAAATCGGTTATCAATCCAAAAATTCGGACATAAAAAACATCGCGAATTTTGACAAATGGTCGCCGAAAAAGATAAATTTCGTCAATCGGTTGCAGAAAAATCGCGATTTCGTCAAAGGATAGCGAAAAAAAAGGAAATTTCATCAAAGAATCTCAGAAAAAACGCAAATTTCACGCAAGAATCGTAAAAAAAAAAAAAAAAAAAATTCATCAAACGATCGCTACAAAAAACACAAATTTCGCCAAACGATCGCGTAAAACTACAAATTTCGCCAAAAGATTGCGAAAACCCAACACAAATTTCATTAAAAAATCGCGAAAAAAACCGCAAATTTCATCAAATGATCGCATAAAACACCGCAGATTTCGTCAAAAGATCACGAAAATAACACAAATTTCGTGAGAAAACCGCACATTTCGTCAAGGGATCACGAAAAAACGCAAATTTCGTTAAGATATTGCGAAAAAATGCAAATTTCATCAAAAGGCCGCAGAAAAAATGCATAGTTAGTGCCAGGAATGAAATTCATCCCCCCCCCCCTCCCACCGTCTGCTGTAACTTTTCAGAAAATTTGCTGTGAATTTCAGAATTTTTTTTTACTCAGAATCACCTCCGATTTTACTCAACAAAAGTGATTCAAGTAAAAGGTGAATATTGTATTTAAAGCTGTGAAAACGCACATTACATACATCGGTTTTGTGAAAACTGGTCATTTATTTTGAAAAGCGGCAGCTGTCACATTTTCGAGACATCTTAGGCTAAAAGAGTGGTCATTTCCTACCACACAGAAACTTGGAGTTTAAGTATTATACACTGGACGACAGTTTTTTAAATGCATTTCTGTCTATATTCGGAATGGTAATAGAGCATCTGAAATTTAAATTCCAGAGAAAAACGTAAAAGACATGCTTTCTAGATTTCTCTCAGTTTCAAACGCCCTTTTTGCGTTTTTGCTCTCAGTTATCTCTAAGACCAAGTTATGTGCATAAAAACTTCAAAAAGGTAAGAACTATAAAAACAGTATTGTAAAGATATTAACATAAAAAGCTGTTTTATTGTGATTTTACAGATTATTGCAATCTGTGTGTCTTTTGAACCATTTGTTCCAGGTTTGGACTACATAAATTTAAAGTTTGTAGTTTATTAGTTGGTAATGTAACTTGAATTTTTTCCCAGGAAGTCTTGCTCTCGAGGAGATACTGTAGGAAAGAATCACTGATTGTAATTGCATTGACATATAGATTCATGACTATGAGCAGGATTTTCAAAAGACAGACATTAAATGTGAAACCCTTTTTTAAGAATTAATAAAATTTACTATCTATATCTTACACACAAACTTAATCCATTATCCAGCGAAAAAAGTAAGGTAACTAGCAAAACCCACGGCTTTGCTCGCATAATAATTGAAATTTGCCCAAATAGTGGTATTTATGGGCCTATTTTTACCCGACTGAAAAGAAGTGTTATGTGTTTCACGTGTATCTGTGCCTGTGGATTTCTTTATACCCTCGAAACATCCCAACGGCTGGATAAATTTTAATGAATAAGGTCTCTATCGATTCGTCTTAACCGTCCAATGGTTATAGGATAGGTTTTGTTTTTATAAATTCAAAATGGCGGCCGTAAACTACAAAATGGCGGTAGAGACGAAAATTTTTTTTTACGTACCCTATTGAGTGGCATATCATTGGATAGGTCTTTCAAAATGAAGATGATATTTCATTGACCATTTTGCAGCCAGAAGCTCCTTTTAAATATTACACAACCTGGAAGTTGTGTACTTTGGATATCTACCTTTACTGTAACTCTAACCTTCATAATAGACATCTATACTCCTCATCAAAACAGTGTTTGTAGATAGGAACTAATAATTAAACACAACTTAAAAGTCATCAATACAAGTAAATAAAAAAAAAGGTAAGTAATATAAAAAATAGTTTCATATGGATGAGAAATAATTAATTAGTTCACTTTTTATGCAGTCAGGTTTTTTGATTTTTTAAATTTAATATATTTATTATTACACGAAATTATACTGCTATAATTCAAAAGTTGCTAACTAAGCCACAGTTTGACTAAACTTCATTATTACACAACTTTAGGTGAAAATTTGACTTAATTTAATGAGAAGAATTAAAAATAATTATAAATAAATGATAATTTAGAATGTAATTGGAAGCTTTTACACTCATTTCAGTTTTCATTTGAATTTTTTAGAAACCGTTCTTAGCAATCATTTACATATTAGAAGTAACCATCATGATATATTCCAAGTTTCAAGTCATACCCACCCACCCCCAACATAAAATATATCTTATGTTGGAACAGGAATCGTCACTATCAATTTGCCAACATTATTTTTGAAATCAGTTTTGTATTTCCTGAGATCCCATAAAAATCGTAATTTAGAAAGTTTTTAGAATACTTTCGCTCATTTTTAAATGTTGAATATTTCAGCCTTTTAAATGTTGAATATTTTAGAAACTGCTCTTAGAGAGCATTTACATCTTATAAATATCTACCATGCCACATTTTAACTTTCTATCTTTAACAAATCCATAGAAATCGAAATTCAGGTAGTATTTCGCTCATTTCACTCTTTTAAATTTCGATTTTCTTAAAAACTATTCTTACAGAGCATTTACATCTCATAAGTAACTACCATGCCCAGGGGCGGATCCAGAAAATTTTTACAGGGTGGTCAAGTTTCAGTGGCCAGCGTTATGCCTTCTACTTATAAAATTATCAGTAAAGTGGAAAAAACAAAGTATCATTTAAACCTACTTCAAAATATAATATATTACACATCAATTAATGCATTTTCATGAAATAATATAAAATTAACCACTAAAAATTATATTAATATTAAATATATAAATTACAAATTATAATAATATTATTAAATTAACTTTTAGTAACCAATTTGTTATCATTTTGTATGAAACATATAAATATACTATTTACTAATTCTATAATATATAGTTAATACAGAAATGTTAAATTCTTCAATTAAATAAAAATAAACATTTTCATATTTAAAATGTGGAGAACACTTTTTATTGCAATGAAAAAATAATGGCAAAACATTGCAGCATTACCTTAAAAATACTGCAGTTGCAATTTCCTGTGATGCTTCATTGCGAATTTATTTAATACTTCTTCAGGGTGAATTTCCTTATCGCGATGAATGTTAAGCAGTGCTAAACCGTTTAGCTTTTCTTCTTTCATATATGACCTCCAGTAAGTTTTTACCCGTCTTAATGTTGAAAAAGACCGTTCACTGGTACAGGTTGTAACAGGAAGTATACATAAAATATGGAGAAGAGTCTTGATATTCGGGTAAAATTCTGAAGCGTGTAATATGCTTTCACTTGCACTGCGCGGAAGTTCGCTCTCCGGTTTGTTTTTCCATTGCCGCTGCCATAAGTCTATTTCTGCTCGTAATTCAGAAAATGTCCCTGGAATATCTTTCTTGTAAGGTTCAGCTGCATTCATTAAAGTTTCAGTATCCTTGTTGGCAAATGCCGGGATCAATCCATGTAATGCAACAATATTTGAATGTTCAGCAGTGGAAAATCTTGTTACCAACTCTGATATGATAAAATCTATAAACGGCAAAAATAAATTGAGTTTGTAATATTCTTCAGGACTTGATGCTGCAGTATTGGATCTGTGGTGCTGTGTTTTTACAATTCTCGGCATAGTAATTTCAATGGAATGTTTAGTTGCTACTTTCGATGCTTCGTCATATATTTTCGAGTAACTTGATGATGAATTTCGATAATCATTTAAAGTATCGACAACATGCTTTACCATATCATAGCATTGCTTCAAATCTAACGAATGGCTTTGCAAATTGCGAGATAAAGAAATAGTTAAACTTAAGATGGATGTAATGATATGCACTGCAATAAGGAAATCAAATCGCAGAACTGATGCTATTAAGGATGCGGATTTGGAGGACGATTCTTCGGCATCTAATAATTCTAAAAAGCACACAATGGCATCGAAAACTTGCAAGAATTGTAAAATTGCATCATGGCATTCAATCCACCGAATTTCACAAAGTTTTGAAAGCTTCAACATTTCCTGAGGATGATGCTCTTGTATTTCCTCTTGCACCCAATTCATTCTTTTAGCGGATTCCCTAATTGTATTGATAACTTCTTTCATGACACCAACAGCGTTTCTAATACTGCATAATGAACAGGTTTTAGATATGGCAAGATTTAGTTTGTGAGACGCGCAATGTATGTAAAAAGCAAGTGCCTGCTTTTCTTTTATGCGTGCCTGCACCCCTTTGAATTTTCCAGCCATATTTGAACTACCGTCGTAACCTTGTTGAGAAAAGACATTGTTTCTTGCCGCGAAAAAACGGGCAGACCAGATAGTAGAATGGACAACAGGATGCCCCCCCCCCTTTTTTTTAATGAAGAATTGTAAAAAAATATCTTTATCATCAGTGAACAGTGATCCCCCCCCCCCCCATTTAAGATAATTTTTTGCACGTGAGCTCAAAAAAAGAAGAAGAACTAAATATTGTCTTCAATGGGGGTTCAGGGGGATAGAATTTGCCTCTGATAAAAGAAAATAATCCTTAGTTTATTTTTCTCTTCGTGCAGAATTATTTTAGGTTATTTACAAAAGAAATAAATGTGTATTATTATTAATTTTTCAAAATGATCATATAAAAAACATTACTTGATTAAATCTGAATATCAAGAGAACAGCAATTTTCTCTCCGTTCCCTTCCTCCCCACCTGTCTTGCTGGCGCCGTAACTTTCGCAATATTTGGCCATATCAAGTTTTTGAATCAGACGAACAGGTCAAAGTTTTCCGAATCAGCTCAATACCGAGAAAGCAGGAGGTCCATGCTTTTTAAGAACAAATACATTTAAAATCTTTTTTTGTTTTTTTTTTTTCAGTTTGCTACAACTGTTGAAACGAGCTTTCTTCTTTTTATCCATAGTATACAAATCAAATAAACATCTTCATTGTAACATATTCTTGCTTACTTTAATGAATAAAAGTTTGTTTTTTTAGTGGGGGGGGGATGTTGCACCGATAAGAAGGCAAAGAGGGCGAAAGAAAAGAACTTTTTTTTTTAGCTATTAGGTAGGGCAATTTTTTTTTTTTTTAGAAAATGTCAAATTTACGTTGGTGATGAATGTCCATCTGGGAGTGAACAAAGTGCCAAGTTCAATGGTCCAGAGAACAAATTCACTCTCTTTTGTGTGACGTCCTGAGCAGAGGAGAAATATCTTACAGGACTAAGAAAAAAATGGTTAACATTGATTTCCTATACTAATTTTACGGAACTGTAAAAAGTGTGTGAAATAATAAAAAATAAGAATAAAAAAAAATTATTTTGCTAAGAAGTTCTGTTTGCGTTTCTAATAAGGGTGTTTCTCCTTACAGGGGGTCAGCTGACCCTTTGACGCCCCCCCCCTCCTGGATCCGCCACTGCATGGTGTTATGAAATGCGAAAAGAGAGCAACTGGCTTTCAGAAGGGCATTTTTGACTTCTGGTAAAAAAAAAAAAAAATTAAGGACCCTCGCAGAAGTCGACCCTCCCAACTTTAAAGGTTTCTTTTGCCCAAAATTTCTCGACTTATACGTGGGTAAATACGATATTTTAATACTAGTATAAGGCAGAATTAATACATTAATATATAATTTACTGTACTCGGAGATTTGCCTGCATTATGTTTTAATAATTTTAACTGTATAACGAAAGTTATGACAAGTAAAAAAAGAAAATATAAGGATACTTTATTGTTAAAGAACACATTTTTCTAAAGATTTCTACTTTTTCTATATGTCTAAGTTACAGCATGATGTTTATTTCTTCAAATCTTTGACTAATTGTGACTTATCTAATTAAATTGACCTTTAAAAAGACCGATTTCTAATACAATTCTTGGAGGTTCTACTGGGGCTACTGTGAGATGGAAAAAACAGGTCTCTTCTCTAATTTATTTCATAAATGATGCGTTACACAAAAATAAAAAGTACTAAAATTTTAATACGACCATAGATGACAGCATGAACATTTTTAATCGAACATTAATCGAAAAGGTTTTTCTTATCGTTTCTCTGAGGATTGTAATCGGAAAATGGCATTACTTAGCTTCTTGCATGCTTTACTATCTTTGCGTTATATCATAATTTGTGCATGATATTTACTATTCTCACAGTAAAAAGAATATTCTGAGTCTGATTTACGTTATTTCTCTTTTGATTTCCATAAAAGCAAAGAAATATTAGTAGGTGGAAGAAAGTTACTTGTTACTCCTCTGCAGTTGAATTAGGCCTACTGATCACCATAAGTAATATTTCGCAGACCTAGATGTCAAGCACACAAGTCAGATGTATGTGTTAATGACAATAAAAAAAAAAGTAATATTTTGTTTGAAGGTAAGTTATTTAAAGGTATAATATTTATGCCTATCAGTTTAATATATTGTCTTATTACAGTTTTAGTACAAAATTTGTCTATTTTGACGTCATTTTTGTAGTAACTTTAAAATGATCAATTCTATATGTGCAAAATACATATTTCGATTTTTTTGTTATCGGTATACATTTTAGAGATATTTTCGATGCATCAATTACATTTATTTTTGTGTTAAGGATTTGTTTTTAATTGCCTCCTTAAGATGATAACATTTCGGTTCACTTGCACAGTTTTTTAGACTTTCATTTATTAGGATTTAATACTGATATTTAGTATCTATTGTTTGACTAAAATCACTTAAATTAAAACATTTATGCTTGCTTAAAGATGCTTCTTTTTCCAGAATGAAGTTTATGTGAAAGATGATAAATTGAGTACAGTGTTAAATCTCGCATAATAATCAAAATACAAAAAAACCCTAACGAGTTAAAAGTTTGTGATGCAGCACTTCATCTATACAAATTTTAAATATGGATAGTAAAAATGTTGATATGAAATTTGGAGTAACTCTGTTCCAGTAATTAAAAAATATATAGAAAATTTATTTCATCTTTTTTGTTGTTGTTGTTGTTTTTGTTGTTCTATTTATAATCGCATCTGCAAAAATTATGTTCAGCATAAAAAAAGATGTTTCAAAATTTATTTGCTGATACTTTTTCATTCGCACCTCTGTCAAATTCAAAATATATGTATCACTAAATTAGACGGAATTTGAATGACTTCGAATTATTTAATTATTTGCTGAATGTGTTCTATCTCTCACAAGGAGAGGGGCAACCTTGTTAATCACAGATTTTGATTATTTTAATATATGTTGTAGGGTAGAGGCCCCTTAGTGTCAGGTTCAACGGATTTTATCCAATGCTCCTCAGTTCTTGAGAAACCGGGGGGTCTAATATTAGTGCACAACTTAAATACTTACTTTGCTACAACAATGATAGGTCAGTTGTAGCTCAGTTGGTATGGTGTTAACCGGCTGATTGGCGGGCCCGGGTTCGATACCTGAATGCGCTACATTTGTTTTTCTCATTTTTTTGTTTTATAAATTTACTTGTAAGTATAACTTAATAATCTCACTGTCAATTAAAATTTTTAATATTGTATATCAATTATAATGTTAACCTATTTAATTTTTTACTTTTAACTGAATAGTTGTAATAAAACATCATAAAACTGTTTATTTTTTAAAAAAAATCACTTTTAAAATGTATTTCATATATTCTTTATCGTTGCAATAATATTGAGCAATTGTGTCAATTCGTGATTTTAAAGAAACATCATTTACGCATTGCTTTAATAAAGGAAGTCAATGAGATAATACTATTATTCTGTTTTTAAAGTAACAAGCATAATCATATTAAAAATTAGCATCAGAATTAAATTACAACCGATTTTTTGCATATTAAAGATTTTTAAATTTGTAATAAGTATGCTTGCGCTTTCAGTTATTTTGCTTTCCCCTTTATCTTTTTTCTGCTTTTATTTTATTTGAATATTCCTTTTTTTTTATCATAACTAGATGGCACCACAACAGAATTTGTCACGATTTTGGAATTTTTATCATTCAATAATAGATTCAATTTCTTTTTAAACCTCTTTAATGGATGAGAAATGATAGTTTACAAATAAGAAATGATAAATTTAAGTTTGTTAACATTATAATTAATGTTTGGTGTTAAAATTTTTAATTGAAATTATTAAATTATAATTATAACTATATTTATAAAACAAAAAATGAGAAAAACAAATGTAGCGCATTCAGGTATCGAACCCGGGCCCTCCGATCAGCCGACAAACGCCATGCAAACTGAGCTACGACTAACCTGTCATTTTTGCTGCGAAGTAAGTATTTAAGTTGTCTACTAATATTAGACCCCCTGGTTTTTCAAGAACTAAGGGGCATTGGATAAAATCCGTTGAACCTGACACTAAGAGGTGTCTACCCTACAACATATATTAAAATAATCAAAATCTGTGATTAACAAGGTTGGCCCTCTCCTTGTCAGTGTAACCAAGATATAGCCAAAATAATTTTGATAAAATTTAATGCATTCATTAAAAAAAAAAAAAAAATAAAGTCATTAGTTAGTAGATTAGTTTAATTTAAAAGGACTCGGTTCTATTCCATTCAAACTATTTTTTATTGGTTTATTTTACGAGATCTTATTGACATATTTTTTCGTGTATTTTATGATACAAAATGATTTAACAAGGAAAAAATGATATTTTTCTAGTAAAAACTGAAAATTGTACTTTAAAAACATTCAGAAATTTTGTAAACTATGCTTTTATAAGTTTGAACATTTTGAAAATGTATTTATTGTGTACTTATCTCAGAAGTAAATCTCTACTGAAAGGATCAGATTTCCCAAAATTTAGTTTATACAAAAATAAATGAAATGTCAAGACATATGTATAAAATACAGTAAAAAAGACTATTATTTTAACAGTAACTGTTTATACAAGTATAATCCAATACATTTAAAGCAAACAGTTGGAAAACAGGTATTTTTCTTAATTGTTGGCAAAATGAAGAGTGCCAAGTTCGGGAACAATTGCAAATACTAACATGAAGTTATTAAATAAAATAAAGTCATCATCATTAAAATTTGAAAATGGAACTCAATAATACTTATGATCCTGAAATTTTCCTGAAATACTTTTGGATCCGAGGGCGATTTTACGATAACAATGATATAAACCAACAGATTAATAACCATAAAGTTTTGATTCCAAATTTCTTTTATGTTACATCTGAAGTGAGTAAGTCAACAGGATACTTATATACTGTATTTTTTGGCCTATTATCCGCAGTGGCCTATAATCCGCAAGCATATTTTTTCGCTAATAAAAATAAATGTTGCTGTATAATCCGCACTGGAAATGGAAATTTCAAATCTGGTCAATAGATGGCGCTAGTCACCAGTAAACTGCTTGATAAAAGTGATATTTTTTTACTTCATCAAATACATAAAATAATGATAAATTTATAAACAGAAACTGAAAAATTTTAGTAGATATGCAAATCCTCAGAAATTTTTTTAAAGAAAACAAACATTACAAAATAATTAGAAAATAAAGAAAATACATGTTGCATTAAATTTTCATATTTCTGGTATTAATACGGCAGTCATATTTTTATGTTTTAACCTTTTATTTATTATTTCCTCATTTTAAATTGGTGATAATTCAGAGAATATGCCTAAAATAATTTAAAATTTCACTTTCCTGAAATGTTCTTCAATATAATAGAAACAAATAAGACCCTAATCTTCTTTTGTGTTTGAGGTTAAGATATCACAAATGTTTCCCACCACGTCACAAGATTATGCTCTGTTACTGCTCTATGGCATGCAGCCATGAGTTACAAAAGGAGTCGTTGCTTAATTAAGGACTACATTGTCTGATATATTTTCCCAAAGTACATTGTTGAAATCTACTGGCGCCATCTGTTGTTGTATATGAGGAACATTAGTCTTCTCACGATTATTCCAATTAGCAGCTCAGGGGGGAAAAATGTTAGATTATCCACACCGGCCTATAATGCACAGCAAAATAGTTAGGACTTTTTTAGCACATAATCCGCAGATAATAGGCCGAAAAATACAGTATATATATTTTTTAAGCAGTAAATACAAACCAAAATATTTCTTACTATGTTAAATAACTTGATATTTTTATTTGTTTACTTTATTTTACAGTTAAATAATTACTTTAAAACAGTATTTCTTTGTAGAGAATAAGCAAATATTAAATTTTTTCGAAAACTCTGTATTGCAGTAACAGAGTGGATTGTGAACCACTGTACCCCAGCATTCCACAGTGCACCATCCACAGTGCTCCATGTTGAAGTTCAATACATTCTCATAAAAATGTTATTTAAAGCTTTCTTTTAAGCATATTAACTTTAATATTAAATAAAAACAAGTATCTTACCTTTAAAAAAGCTGTTTTTTTCTTATTTATCTATAACCTTTAATTATTAATACAGAAAAGTATGACGATGAAAATTTTAATTTTAGAAGCTCAAAACAACCACTCAGGACAAAATGGTTCATTCTGAGCGAATGATGTGTTTTGAAGCCTTTAAGTACAGTAGATTCTCTAGGTTGTGCGGATTTTAGAATTTTGTGGATTTCTGGTCATTGATTTGTTTACATTTTAAACACATGAATTTGATTGGTAGTTAAGCAAGGGAAATTATAATGAATGCTTAAAATAAAGTGAAACATTGAAATAAGTAAAATATTAAAATAATTTATTAGTTTAAAAGTAAGGTAATTATTAAAATATTTATGTAAAATAAAAATTTAGAAAAATATTAAATTATTAACGATGAAATCGATTCAATTCGATTCCAAAAGGTCTATGCTGCCATCTAGTGGTAAAGCGATCGTAAGATCGAAACGTCATTATTCGTTCTTCAGTATAGCTATAGCTATCCTATGTAGCTTATTGCACTCTCTGTAACTTTTTCATTGTTATTTTGAGTCTTGAATGATTTTTTTTATACTGCTTTGTATGTTTAGAAATAAATTTGTCTATAATTTAAAAAAAAAATTCCGCGAACAATAATTTTAAAATAGCGTTTCAGTTCATGGATTTTTCGATTTCGAGCCCAGGAATTTTTTATATCGATATGCTAATTTATATCAAAATCAAAAGTAATGTAAATTTATTTAGTAATATATCAGCTGCAATAGCCAAAAGAGAATAATTAACAAAAAATTTGTAAAAAAAAAAAAAAAAAATTGCGGTAGTCGCTGATTTCGGCGCCATCTTGAATTTTGTTCCTGCAACTTAACTGTAAATTTCATTGTTTACATCTGAAAAAATACGCGGATTTTGGGGTCGCAGATTTAAGGGAGTCTACTGTAATCAATCCAGTGCTATAATCAGCCTAAAAGAAAAGCTTTAAAAATAAATAAAATATAAGGGGTAGTCCACTGTACTCCACTCATCCCTACCTAATAAACTAGCATTTATTTAGTGGTTTTTAAAACTACTGGATTTATTTTTCTGTTTATAGTGTACGACAAGTACGTTATTCGGGCCTTGAAATGGAAAAATCCTAGAACCGGAATGCTATTTCAAAATTATTCTCAACTAAGAAATTTTTGTTAAAGAATAGACCAATTTACTTCTAACCATACAAAAACAATTTAAAAAATGCTTTCTGGATTCTAAATAATACTGAGAAAGTTACAGAGAGCACAATAAGATATATATAACTTCAACAATATGTTTTAACAATTGCATTAACAATCCTCATCATATATATCATAAAGCAGTAAGCTCTAAAAGTTCCACTCGAGTGTTTTAAAAAACTACCCGGTGAATTTTTTTGCAGAAATTATGATTCGACGGAGAATATTCCTGCGGTGGTTTATGAGTCAATTATTGAATGATAACTATGATTTTTGGTAATAAATTTCATATTTTATTGATATTTTCGATGACAGGGTTGCCAGTGGTCATTTTGGTGAAAATTACAGTTGATTAATTAATTGAAATGGATTAATTAATTAAATGAAATCCATTAGAAAATAATATAAACATCTTGGTGGGGGGGGAAACCTGTTACTTATTTAATTTAAAATAAAGAAAGAAAGAACACAAACCAATTTAATTAAAAATAATATTATGATATAAAAATATTTAATTTAAACATGAAAGGAATATTCGTAATGTTTAAAAATTAATTAAAAAATTTTTAGTTGATACCATATATGGCGATTTTATATTTTGCGCCAGGTTAAAGAAAAAATGCATCTCAAAAATTTCATTAAATAAAATCTGAATAACTTTATTTTTCTTTTTTTTTAATAATTTTCTTTTGATTTTTATCCATTCTCCTATTATGTTTCTTACAGGAGAAATTAGTAGAATTATTTTTAAAAATGGCTCTAACTGTGATTGGGTTGGTTTTTTACCAGTAAATACTGGTTTTTACCAGGACATGGTAAAAATCTGGGAAAAAGTGGTAAAAACCTAAGGATACAATAAACTCTACTAGTCATTAAACTGTATTTAAATACTATTGATTGAAGCTGTATTTTCATGTAACTGATGCATATATATATACATATATATATATATATAAAGAGACGGGAAATAAAGAATTAATTCTCTAAAGCTGCTGATATAGTACTTTAATCATAAATTTTACCATATTGTCTATTCCCCATCTATAAATAGAATAACAAATGTTCAGTATCAGTTTCACAAAGCAAGGTTTCTATTTCATTTGTACTCTAATATGATTGTTTATGGATGTACAGCACATTGGATGAACTTACTGGCAGAAAATAAAGCTCCAATATCCATTACTAAACATGTTGATATACAGAAGTATTTCCGAAATCATCATCTGATAAGTGAAACACCAGTTGCCAAGGGAAGTATGATGGAATAACCATATAGAATGATTCTCCACATTTATAAGAATAGTCCTGCATTGCTTGACATTTGCAAAAATCATGAAAAAGATATTGATATTAGAATTCAAAGGTTAGTGAATGACTAATTTATTTAAACAAGTGAAGGGTCTATTTCAACAGCTACAAGTAGCCAAAGCCTTAAATATTCGTCAGAGCAGATGCTTTTTCTGAATGGCTGAAATTAGTGCATTGTTCTGAATTAATTCCATATAAAGATCTTGTTAAACAATAAACTGATTTGGCTTTAGAGCCCTTTCACCTTTTAGCATGTATGACAGATCCAATGCACAAAAATCAAGAGTATTTATACAAAACCCTATTAAGTAAAACACAAAAGGAAATGGAAAGGGAATGGCTCATAGATTTCATGCCAAATTCTCTTTCACTCTTCTTGGCATATGAAGTTGAAGGACAACCATTTCCAAAAAGCTTTTTTAAACCAAAGATGTAAAAGCCAAAGTTTACTGGAAAGCACTAAATAACAAAGAAATGAATCCTGAATTCATACATTTAATAATGAATCTCCACTCCATACCTTATAGTTCTTCGTTCATAGAGCTAATGTTTTCGAACTTTTCACATATCCATAGTAAATTAAGAAATAGACTAAGGTGTACAGAAAGCTACAAAGCTTTTTATAAAATGCTAAAAGGCTTCAAGACTGGTAAACTGTACTAACATTTGTACAAACTATATTATGTGATAATTAATATTGTAAGCATTTGGTTTTTATTAAAATGATTAGGGTTTTTAAATATGATAAAAGTGTATTTATAATTTTCTATTTCCTTTCACTAAAAATTAGTAAACTAGTCCCCATTAAGATAAATATAATAAATATTGTAATGTGCATTCTCATAATGATAGTTATAATAAGCATTAGGTTTTAATAAAGATAAATGTGCAATAATATATTTAAAATTTTGAATTCTTGTAGCTGATAAACATGGATGAAGGTCTTCCGGTCTTTTTATATTCCTTAAAAAAAAAAGCTATTTTCATATAACATTCTTTTAATTACCTAAGCAGAAACTAAATTAGGTGAATATTGTTGAATGAAAATTATGGTATAAAATACCCGGAAAACTTTCACCCCTGGGAAAGTGAAAAATTGAAATAAATTTTCATAAAAGTGACAAAAAACAGTCAAACCCATAAGTTTTTCAAAGGTGGTAAAAACCACGGTAAAAACATGTTTTTCCAAAGACGGTAAAAACCATCAGACAGTAAATACCGTCCAACCCTGAACTGCGACTTGTACGTTTATTGTTTAATTGGGAGTTTCAATTTACTTTTGTTGCCAAATAATGCGATTTTAAGCCAAAAAGACACAAGTCACAGCGATTTTCGCAATAATTATATTTTTCTTTTAAGTGTACGAGAGCATTTTTAGGATAAATTTTTACATTTAAATGTAAATATATAAATAACAGTTAATAGCATAAAAATGTAGTAAAATATTTAAATTTTAATGTAAATGCCTTCCACATACACACATATTCTAAATTAATTTACTTGCAAACATTAAAATTTTTTTTCACTGTGCTGCCTTTTTCACAAACCTGCCATATAAATACTGATTATTGTTTTCCCCAAACATGGGAGTTTTTTGCGAAATAAGATATAATTAAATGTAAATTGTATAAATAACAGTTAATATTATAAAAATGGAGTCAAATAATTAAATTTCAGTGCAAGTGCACACACATAACAAAAAAAAAATTAATTTCACACATAAAAAAAATACCTTAAATTTCTAAGGCGAACTGCCAGTTTGTTTTTCTCCCAAACAAGTGATTTTTGCAGCCTAGAAATTAAAGTACCGAATATTGTCCATTCTTTACTTTTTTTTATCTTTTTTTGTACAGTATTATCGCCAATTGCGTGTATAGAAATATTCACTGCTTCAAATGCTTAGAACTAAAGTTTATTCTTAAGACTATTTGGAACAGATGCTGTATATTTCCGTTGCCGCCATCTTGGATTTTTTCTTGTCGTGAAAACCACTTTTCTGCCAAGTAGTAAATGCCGCCAAGCAGCGATATATGCGCATGTCAGGTTAACGAAAATAAAGGTAAATAATAAAATATAATCCTTGGGGTTGCCTTTTCAAAAAACGACAACAAAAAATCGCCAAGGAATCCGAGATGGCGGCCGCGAGAATAGCATCTAAGCCGAATATTAATGCAATTATGCTTTATTATTATATATATGTATATACAAAAACATTCTGCAACAATAATTGCTTGCTGAAATAAATTTTGAGAAGTGTTCCATATACCTTTCTGGTTTTTATGCCTAGCTTCTTTTGGCGATAGATTTTTCGATGTGGTTGTTGCGATCTTCAGCATTTGGGGTTGATTTTTTTTTATTATTATTGATGCCACCGGTGGATAAATAATAATTTTGCATACATATTTTTGTTGTAATTATTTTTTTCCAGTTTCTTTTAAACGATATTTTTCTGTAGATATAATTTTATAAGCATATCTTAACCTTTGTTATATAATCTTATGTTTTGATTTCACATGTATTATAAATATATAAAATATGAAATATAAAAAATTAAAAAAACATGTATAAGTATATGGTACATTTATTTGGTACTACTACTTGGCGAATTACGTCAAAACATCGCGGAAAAAACACAAATTTCATGAAAAGATTGCGGAGAAAACGCAACTTTCGTGACAAGATCGTGGAAAAAACGCGAATTACGTCAAAACATCGCGGAAAAAACGCAAATTTCATGAAAAGATAGTGGAGAAAACGCAACTTTCGTGACAAGATCGTGGAAAAAACGCAAATTTCGTCAAAAAATCGCGGAAAAACGAAAATTTCGTGAAAAGATCGCGTAAAACGCAAATTTCGGGAAAAGATCGCGGAGAAAACGCAAATTTCGTGGAAGGATCACGGGCAAAACGCAAAATTTGTGAAAAGATCGCGGAGAAAACGCAAATTTCGTGGAAAGATCGCGGGCAAAACGCAAAATTTGTGAAAAGATCGCGGAAGAAACAGAAACTTCGAGAAAAGGTCGCGAAAAAAACGCAAATTTCGTCAAAAGATCGCGGAAAAAACGCAAATTTCGTGAAAAGAAAGCGGAAAAAACGTAAATTTCGTGAAAAGAAAGCGGAAAAACCGTAAATTTCGTGAAAAGATCGCGGAGAAAACTCAAATTTCGTGAAAAAAATCGCGGAAAATCGCAAAATTCGTGAAAAGGTTGCGGAGAAAACGCAAATTTCGTGAAAAGATCGCCGGCATAACGCAAATTTCGTCCAAAGGTCGCGGAGAAAACACAAACTTCGAGAAACGATCGCGGAAAAAACGCAAGTTTTAAGAAAAGATCGCGGAAAAAACGCAAATTTCGTGAAAAGAACGCGGAAAAAACGTAAATTTCGTAAAAAGATCGCGGAAAAACGCAAAATTCGTGGAAAAATCGCGAAAAATAATCACAAAATTCTTCAAAGTGTTGCGGAAAAACGCAAATTTCGTGAAAAAAATCGCGGAGAAAACGCAAACTTCGCGAAAAGATCGTGGTGAAGACGCAAATTTCGTGATAAGATCGCGGGTAAAACACAAAATTCGTGAACAGATCGCGGAGAAAACGCAAAATTCGTCAAAAGATCGCAGAAAAAACAAATTTCGAGAAAAAACGAAATTTCGTGAAAAGATCGCGGAAAAACGCAAATTTCGTGGGAAAAACGTAAATTTCGTGAAAAGATCGCAGAGAAAACGCAAATTTTGTCAAAAGATCGTGAAAAAAAAGAGCAAATTTAAAGAAAAGATTGCGGAAAAAAAACATAAATTTCATCAAAAGGTCGCGGGTAAAACGCAAATTTCGTCAAAAAATCGCCTAAAAACGCAAATTTCGTGAAAAAATCTTGAAAAAAAGCAAATATTTTTAAAGAATGGCAAAACCCCCCCCACAAATTTCGTTAAAAGATTACAAAAAAACACATTTTTGTGAAAAGATCGTGGAAAAAACGCAGATTTCGTCAAAAGATCGTGAAAAAAACGCAAAATTCGTTAAATGGTCGCAGAAAAATGCATATTAGTTAGTGCCGAGGGGGGGGGATTACCCCTCTGGTGTAACCTTTCTGAAAATTTTCTGTGAATATATTTCAGTGCAATTAACAGTAAAAATAAAATTTTTCAGTTGAGTGTAATCATATCGAATGGTAAGTAGTATATATTAGTAAATTACAATGTTGATAGTTAGAAAAAACACAATTTTGTATGGAGCGTACATAACTTTGTTACTGACCAGTGGTTAAAAAAAACTGGCCGGTGAAAAAAATCAGGTAAAAATGTTAATTTTGACCTATAATTTCTCCAATCATTATAATATTCTCTATTGTAGTTGTGTGATAACGAGAAAATATTTAAACTCCTGTTGTCATAACTGTCTCATTTCTCTACCAAACTCTACAAAAATGATCAACGAAAAGATTTGTATAAAAAAAGGCTAAATTTTTCCCAACGCATAAGATAATGTTTTCAGCAATGGAAAAGGTCATTCGAGGTGAAGGTCCATATTGCTTTAAAATACAAAGTCAAATTCAAGATTTCGTTTGATTCATGTTTTGTTTTGAAAAATAGATCAGCGCAGCGGGCTTAGCCTACTAGTTTATATTATAAATTTTAATACATTTACAATCCATAACTTCATTACCATTAGTATCCTTCTATATATAAAAAAAAGTTTTGATTTGGAAATAGACCAATGAAAATCTGTGTAGATATTCCCGGCAGATCGGCATCCAATTTGAATGCTTAAGCATGGCCTTTCTTCGTTAATATTAAAAAAAAACTGTTGCATACAAAAATATGAAAATCGGTAGTATTATAGAGAAATGTTTGATAAGCACGCTGATGGAGACAGTTTTCAAATCGAAGAATTAGTTTAAGGGATATTTAATGCCAAAGTTGGACAAAATCGTTCCATTAAAAAAGTTTTATAGGAGCAAAAACTGTACATAGGAATTTAATCATTTTTAGATCGTTTTATGCGTCAGAATTTCCTGGTGTGCAGATTGCATTTAGTTTTTTAATTTGACTCTTTTTTGAGGTTTTATTTCTGTTTTAAATTCAAATTTTCAGCATTTCGAGAGATATTTTTTACACACTAGGGGGCTCGGCCCCCTACGAGCTACGCTCGCCAACCCCCGTCCAGATTCCGCAGACTCTAAATGCACGCTAATTTGATCGGCTTTAAAAAGATTTCGAAAGATTGAATTATAATTTAAAAAACTGTGGCGATCTCCCTATAAACGGGTTTCTATTCATTTCTCTTTGATTGGGGAATTTTAACGCCAAATCCGCGGCGGTAGTTCTTGATTATCTCGTCGAACAATTTCGCCAAATTATATAAATCGCCAAACCACTCGCCAAATTATACAAATTGACATAATTTTTATTTTAAATAACGAAAGAACAAATAAATTAGTACAACATTAATAAAAATACAAATAAAACGTCGAAATAAAAATAACTTGATGACACAGACACGTGTAACAACATTTCAAAATAAGCTAATATAAAAGGAATTAAGTAAACAGTCTTTGTCTCCTGGTATTTTTTAACAAAGCGAAAAGAAAGTTCTTTTAAATGAGACATTTTAAATTAATCGTTTTCAATCTGACGTAATTTTGACCTAACTATTCTTTCTCTTTTAAATATTCACGTGAAAATACATTTGTTAGAAATAAAATATCATTTGCGCTTTCCTAACAAAAGTAGTTGAAAAGATCCTCTCAAAATATCAAATAAACGTCTAGCGCAATTTCTAAATTTAAACCGTTTTGCAATATTTTGCGTTCATTTTATGTAATAACTGTAATGTGACGTAAATATGACGTAATTTCTCCTATTTAAGACTTCTAACGCATGTTAATGAATTTATTATTTTACAATATCCTTTCTCTTTTAAAATTCACGTGTATACTTTTTATGACGTAATTTTTAATAAGTTCCTGCTTTTTGTACATAATTATTTAATTCTAATTCCAAATGATTTTTTCTGTTTATAATAGTCACGTGTAAATAAATTTTTAATTTGAAGCAAACATTATTGTTTGCGCTGTTTATAAATTTGGCAACAGTATAAATTAATACCATTTTCTAAAATAATGAAAAAAATATTTCTCAAAATGCTGAAAATTTGAATTAAAATAGAAATAAAACCTCCAAAAATAAGTCAAATTTAAAAAATCAATGCAATCTGCACACCGGCAAATTGTAACTCATAAAATGATCTAAAAATGATTACATTCCCATGTATAGTTTTTGCTGCTATAAAACTTCTTTAATGGAACGATTTTGTCCAACTTTTGCATTAAATAGCTCTTAAAATAATTCTTCGATTTGAAAACTGTCTGCATCAGCGTGTTTATCAAACATTTCTCTATAATACCACCGATTTTCATATTTTTGTACGCAATATTTTTCTTAATATTAACGAAGAAAGACCTCCTGTCACAAAAAATTCAAAACCGGCGGCGGCGGTGACAGCGGTAGTTACTTTTTTGTAGAATAGAGAGAAGAGATTTTAGAAAATTGTATTAATTTAAACTGTTGCCAACTGTATAAATAGCGAAAACAATAATGTTTGCTTCAAATTAAAAATTTATTTTACACGTGACTATTATACACAGAAAATATAAAAAGCAGGAACTCATTGAAAATTACGTCATAAAAACTATAAATACACGTGAATTTTAAAAGAGAAAGAATATTGTAAAATAACTAGGAGGCTCTGCCCCCTACGAGCTACGCTCGCCAACCCCCGTTCAGGCACACTAAAATCCAAAAAGCACGCTAATTTGATCGGCTTTAAAAATATTGAATTTAAAAAAAATAATAAATAAATAAATAAAAAACAGTAGCAATCTCTCTGTAAACGGGTTTCCATTCGTTTTCCTTGGATTGGGGATTTTTAAGACCAAATCTGCTGCTGTTAAGAGACACAATGGCTGTTTTCGTATTTAATTAAAAAAAAAAAATCAGTTAAGCATTTGAAAATAAGCTAATGTGAAATGAATTAAGTAAACAGTGTCATTGTCTCCCGGTATTTTTTAACAGCGCTATAAAATAGTTCTTTTAAATAATTCATTTTAAATGTATCGTTTCAAATCTGACGTAATTTACACCAAAGTTTTATTTCTCTTATTAATATTCACGTGAAAATACTTTTGTTGTTAGAAGGAAATATTATTTGCGCTGTCTTCGAATTCACGATAATAGTTGAAAAGATTATCTCAAAATATCTCGCGCAAATATATTTTTCAATTCAAATAATTTCCTCCAATTACAAGTTTTAACGCATAATAATGATTTTATTATTTTAAGATTTTGTTTCTCTTTTAAAATTCAAGCGTAAATATTGTTCTTATGACGTAATTTTCCTGTTTTTAACATGTAATCATTTAATTCTAATTTTAAAGTTTTTTTCTCTGTTTGTAATAGTCACGTGTAAATAAGTTTTTAATTTGAAGTAAACATTATTTTTTGCGCTGTTTGTGCAATTGGCAACAGTTTAAATTACTAACTTTTTCTAAAATTTGTGAAAAATATCTCTCGAAACGCTGAAAATTTGAATTTCAAATAGAATTAAAACCTCAAAAAATGAGTCAAATAAGAAAAATAAATGCAATCTGGACATAGAGAACTTATAACGTATAAAATCTCTCTATTCTAAAAAAAAGTAACTACCGCTGTCACCGCCGCCGCCGGTTTTGAATTTTTTGTGACCGGAGGTCTTTCTTCGTTAATATTAAGAAAAATAATGCATACAAAAATATGAAAATCAGTAGTATTATACAGAAATGTTTGATAAACACGCTGATGCAGACAGTTTTCAGATCGAATAATTATTTTAAGAGATATTTAATGCTAAAGTTGGACAAAATCGTTCCACTAAAAAAGTTTTATAGGAGCAAAAACTGTTCATAGGAATTTAATCATTTTTAGATCATTTTATGCGTTAGAATTTGCCGGAGTGCAGATTGCATTAATTTTTTTATTTTGACTAATTTTTTGAGGTTTTATTTCTATTTTAAATTCAGATTTTCAGCATTTCTAGAGATATTTTTAACAGATTTTAGAAAGTGATATTAATTTAAACTGTTGCCAACTGTATAAACGGCGAAAACAATAATGTTTGCTTCAAAAAAATATATATTTATACGTGTAAATAAATTAAAAATTTATTTACACGTGACTATTATAAACAGAAAAAAACATTTGGAATTAGAATTAAATAATTATGTACAAAAAGCAGGAACTTATTAAAAATTACGTCATAAAAACTATAATTACACGTGAATTTTAAGAGAGAAAGGAATTTGTAAAACAATAAATTTATTAACATGCGTTAGAAGTCTTAAATAGGAGAAATTACGTCATATTTACGTCACATTACAGTTATTACATAAAATGAACACAAAATAATATTGCAAAACGGTTTAAATTTAGAAATTGCGCTAGACATTTATTTGAAATTTTAAGAGTATACTTTTCAACTATTTTTGTTAGGAAAGCGCAAATAATATTTCATTTCTAACACAAGTGCATTCACGTAAATATTTAAAAGAGAAAGAATAGCTTGGTCAAAATTACGTCAGATTAAAAACGATTAATTTAAAATGTCTCATTTAAAAGAACTTTCTTTTCGCTTTGTTAAAAAATACCAGGAGACAAAGACTCTGTTTACTTAGTTCCTTTTATATTATCTTATTTTGAAATGTTGTTACACGTGTCTATGTCATCATGTTATTTTTATTTCGACGTTTTATTTGTATTTTTATTAATGTTGTACTAATTTATTTGTTTTTTCGTTATTTAAAATAAAAATTATGTCAATTTGTATAATTTGGCGAGGGGTTTGGCGATTTATATAATTTGGCGAAATTGGTCGACGGGATAATCAAGTAGTACCGCAACGGATTTGGCGTTAAAATTCCCCAATCAAAGAGAAATGAATAGAAATCCGTTTATAGAGAGATCGCCACTGTTTTTTAAATTATAATTCAATCTTTCGAAATCTTTTTAAAGCCGATCAAATTAGCGTGCATTTAGAGTCTACGGTGTCTGGACCATAGACTTGATATAGCCTGGACCGCTCATCCCCATTCAGCTCACCCTTGGAAAGTGGGGTCGACATGTGTCACGTGTGTGAGGTATTTTGGTGTGCAATACTGGCGATTTTGCGCAACTCTTGGCGTAGGGAAATTAATTTAAAAGTATTTCGTGCTACAGATGCATATAAACATTATGAAACAAGACAAATTTATCTTTCACAAGTGGGAAAATAAAAATAAAAGATGAAGTGGCATATTTTATGAAAAATATCCAAAAATAAATTATAATTACAAGCAAGATAGGGAATTGAAAAACAATAAAACACTGAAATATATAAGTATAAATATTGTAATCTCTAGTTTTATTTGAATACACATGTTTTCATTCTCAGTTTAATCTGAAGCTGTTTTTAAAAATATAATTTAGTATTTCAGGGTATTTGGATCAGGGTATAAGTTCAATTTGCTTTGTGGCAAACATATATTGAGTTATATTCAAACTAAGAAAGACATTTCTACTAAAAACAAAAATCAAACTTAGAAAACATCAAACATGAAAAAAAAATCAATACTTTTTGCACTCTTGAAATGGTAAATGCCCAAAATAGTATAATTTTTTCACGCTTTTTGAGCCCATAAGGAAACATTTTATGATACTGTTTATTTAGCATCAAATAATATTGTCTCGTGATTCTTCCTCCCATCGCTGCTCTATTCGGTACAGAATATTCGATTAATGCCACACACACAAATAAGTAATTAATATATATATATATATATATATATATAAGGTTTTTTTTTTTTTTTTTTTTTTTTTTTTTAGAATTTTTATAAGTATAGGAAGATTATATACGAGTATACGTTTAAAATCCTGCAAAAATAAAAGCATAATTAATAACAAAGAAAATACAGAAAAATATATTTTATTGAATTTTTAATATTGCGCTCTCCGGAATTATTTTCCTAATAAAATCTTCTTCAAGCGACCAGAAAAAGACGGAATTTGTTTCATTTTTTTCAAAGAAATGGGTTGCTCACGGAGGGAGGTCAACTGGGATGGTCTCTGAATGGATGTAAAATTAGTATTGAGCCTATGGGAATAAATTTCGTTCCGTGAAAAAATGATTGTTCATGGAGGTAGTCGCACAGGGAGGTTTCACTGCATATATATATATATATATATATATATATATATATATAACTCTGTCCCTGGGTTTTAGATTTTTTACCATCCCTCTTCTAAAATGATACAGAAAATCACTTCAGATGCAGCGACAGAATTTTTTTTCAAGTTTTTGCTCATGCAGAAGTATGCTAGAGAAAGAATATCTAAAATTTTTTGACAGGAAATTTACTGCAGAACATAAATCAGCATTTAAATAACAATTTCAAGCACCGTGGCTTTATTGGTAGTCTTACCGTCCCCAAGGGTTATTCCTCCATTTTTCGAGGTAAATTAAAATAATAATAATAATAATTTAATCCAATGTTAACAACTGTTTCTAAAAATCAATGAACATTGTGGCTATCACTTAGTCTTAACACGATTTTCCTAAAAATAGGTGGTAATTTTCCTTACCTTTCCATCCTTACCTTTCCATCCTTACCGTCTCTTTTTTTTACCATTTCGTCCCTTTTTTTACCTTACCGTCCCTTCTTTAACACCCCTTTAAGACAATGTTATACAAAAATTCTGTATTAAAAGTACTACATTTGTATTATTTCTTATTTGAATGTCTATGCAAATTCATTATAAGTAAAAATTTAGAAGAAAATAAAAAGTTATAGGGGTAAAATGGTAAGGAAAAATTAAACTCACTCGCACGTTTAACTTAAACCTCAGTTAAATAAAAAAATTTTCGCTGCTGACCATTTTTTCTTTATTTTGAATCATAAAGGTATTCGTCTATCAGATTAAAATGTTATTTTAGCAAGTTTAATTTCGCCAGATTTTTTTGCCCAAAAGTCAAAAGATTGTGAGAATGCTCCATATATATATATATACATATCTCACACATGCACGCATATATATGGGGCTGTACTTATATAACGTTATCATGTTTTTGGTAATTTTGGACCTCCCCCCCTTATGATATCATCCCTCGACTCCCCCCCCCCCCCGCCAGTAATGATATCGTTATCAATGTCTAAAATTGGCTTTTTCTTCTTTTGTTTAGAGTTACATACAAATGTGGTTACATTTATTTTTCGTATACTTTATTGATTCAAAATGAAGTGAAGTCAATAAAATATCATTTTATACATGAAATAACTTTATATCGAATAACACTTAAAAGAAATAGTATTTAAAAAAATTTAATAATAGCTTTTTGTTACATAATGCATTTAACAGTAATAATGTCTTTCTGCACATGCCCCTTAGGGGGGGGGGGGGGTACAGAATTTCTTATCAACAGAAAAGGTGGACAACATTATTTCTCTTTTATCTACTAGCAAACACAAGTATCATTTCAAACATACTTCGCATATGGTTTCTCTAACAGCGGATTATATATGCATACACATATGACAGAAGAATAGGAATGCCAAACGTTAGTGTATTCCATATTTTGGAATTAAATAATTTTATAATCATTTAAACATTTTAATAATAATAAATTCTATTGAATACATATTTCGCGTTTATCTTGGAACTTTACGTTTAATTTTAATTCAGAAACTCCAAACAACTAAATAACATAAGGAAAAATTGCATTTATATTTTGACAAAGGGCATTTAGGAAACGGATGTAGAAAAAAATGTACAGTATAACAGTTTGTATACATAATATACAATAGTACAGTATAACAGTTTGCAATCCTTTTGTATTCCGAGAAGGAAACCCTACCCATGTTATTTTGAGAGTATATGTTTTTGTCACAAGCACAGAAAGAAAATTACACTATGTAAATATAATTAAAAAAAATATGAAACGAAGTTTGTAGTATAAATTTGGCGTCCCCTCAATTTCTGCGCCCGGGGCCTTCGCCCCCCCCCCCCCCGCTTTGCACGGCCCTGAATGTCAGATCCCCCACCCCCCTAAAATGGCAACGTTATATATGCACAGCCCTATATACATATCACACACACACATAGGATGTCCCAAATATATTGATATGCTCTTTAATTTTTTTTTTACCAGTTAGAAATTAGCCAATGCAAAATGCAAAAGTGTGAAAACAATTAAAGCGCGTTACAATATTTTGGGGGCATCCTGTAGGAGTATATATAAATATGTGCGTGTGTTATGTGTAATGAAACATCTTCCTTCACAAACCTTTTCACTATTAAATTTTTATCAAAATACTTTCATGTTCACATTTGATACTGTATCACAGAAGAAAATATTGTATAATAAATATGCAAAATGCTGTTTATCTTCACTTATTTAAAAGCTCTACATTTTAAAACAGGATTAAGAAGACAGTGTCATCTTTATATCGTCTTAATATTAGGAATGAAAATTTTAAATTTACGTTAATATTTTTACAGGGTTTTTTTTTTTTTTTTTTTTTTTTCAGGATTAATTAACTCAAGCATTAATTTCTATAGGCTTTTTTATGTAACTTTTTTTCCCATTTTGGAATAATGAAAACAATTGTTGCTTTTATCTAAAAATTACGCTAATTTATAACATCGATGACATATTGAGATTGTTTCCTCAATTTTTTCCAATTCTTATAAATATTTATTTTTTGTAATTATAAATTTCTGGAAAAACTTTAATCAGAATTTTTTTTTTGAAATACTAATATTTTTTTATTCAATACATATTTTAAAATTACTTATACTGGCACATTATGAATAATTTAAGAAAGATTTACAGTAGTCAGAAATACAAATATATTACATGAGAGGCAAAAATTACAAATTGGCGCAAAAATATGTCGCCAAGATAGAAAACGAAAGCTTCTCATTTGTTTAAATAAATAATAAAATTATTGTGATTTAAAACTTACATAATTTACACAAAATAAAAGTAAATATATCAGTGAAAAAATAAATAAATAAATAAAGTGATATGTCTCTTTTACGAGGCAAAAACCAATCATTATCAATTAATAACACTGCTTCAAGTCACAATTATTATTATTATTTTAAATAAAGTAAGTTTAAAAAGTAAACGTAAGATTCACCAATGAAAGGTTACACCTCCTCCTTTGACATATCTTGATTTGCATTCGTATGCGCTGCAATACACCACCATTATTACTTAGAAAATAAAAAAGAAAACTGTCAATGTGTTTGTTTTACTCCATACTCCATATAAATCCAATGGACGGCAACTGCGGTCAAACTTCGGCGGGAGGAAAACGTCCAAGTGTCACGTGACTTTATTAAGGGGTCAAAAAAAGGTTGCCGATGCTCTCTCCATGTTATCTCATCTCAATGGTCTGGACGGGGGTTGGCGAACGTAGCTCGTAGTTGACCGAGCCCCCTAGTGATCTAAAAATGATTAAATTCTCATGCATAGTTTTTGCTCCAATAAAACTTTTTTAATGAACGATTTTGTCCAAATTTAGCATTAAATATCTCTTAAAATAATTCTTCGATTTGAAAACTGTCTCCATCAGCGTGTTTATCCAACATTTCTCTATAATACCACCGATTTTCATATTTTTGTATGCAACAGTTTTTTTAATATTAACTATGAAAGGCCATGCTTAAGCATTCAAATTGGATGCCGATCTACCCGGTATATCTACGCAGATTTTGATTGGTCCATTTCCAAATCAAAATTTTTTTTATATATAGAAGGATAAATTCATTAACATGCGTTAGAAGTCTTAAATAGGAGAATTTACGTCACATTATACTTATTACGTAAAATGAACAAAAAATAATATTGCAAAACAGTTTAAATTTAAAACTTGCGCGAGACATTTATTTGATATTTTAAGATGATCGTATTACTTCATTTCTAACAAAAGTATTTTTACGTGAATATTAAAAGGAGAAAGAAAAGTTTGGTGAAAATTACGTCAGATTATAATTGTCAGATTCAAATTGTAATTCAATCTTCCGAAATCTTTTTAAAGCCGATCAAATCAGCGTGCTGTTAGAGTCTGCGGTGTCTGAACGGGGGGTTGACGAGCGTAGCTCGTAGGGGGCAGAGCCTCCTAGTAATATATATATATATATATATATAATAAAACTGAGTTTGGCTAAACTCTGTATTTCCCAGCTCTTTCGTCATTTTCTTTTATCCTCATTAAAAGAAAAATTCGCAATTTATGCATCGAAATTGGAAAAAAAAAATCTTTTTCCGTATCGATTCTTTTCTTTCATTAAGGGAAAAGAATTTTAGGAAGAAAATAAAATACTGGAGCTTTTCCTCTAATGAGAGGGGGTAGAAGGAGGCAGATAACGATGCAGGGTTCTTCTCCTTTTCGTAATGATGCTGAGGAATAAACACACAAATGTGGGAATTTCTTTTCAATGCCACTACTCGAAGAGACTCGAAATGAAAAATGTTGCCTACGATCTGTACCTGGAGGTTCGGCTCCAAAACACTTGAAAAAGACGATATCGAAAAAAAAAAAGAAAGAATTGGGTGGTTTCTCTATTTATTTTTTTAGAGTTTTTAGGGGACCTCGAAGCACTCAAGCTAGCGTATTATAGATGTGTTTTTTTAATGACCTATTTTTTTTCTAAGTTATTCCCTAGTTTAAAAAAAAAATTAATTTATTACCAATAATGGTTTACTTCACATTCATAATAATAAAAAAATAAATCCATTTAAATTTATTTACAGAAATTAAATAATATAAGGAATAATATAAAAAATAGGCTGATATTTCCTCTTTTAAATAATTTTGTACGACAGAAATAAATATAATTCAAATAAACTTTGTAAGAAATTTTTTATATTGCTGTCTGAATATTTTGAAAACTTTAGTACAAAGGTGGAAATTACACATTGTTACATATCTGCAAGAAATAAAAAATTACATATTTCTTATAAATATTGTAAATTTCCTGGCTCAAAAACTGTCTTTAACCCATTTGTGCCTGAATTTTTGTTTTCTCAAATTTTTTGGTAAAATCAGTTTAAAATGTTGCAAAATGAACTGGAAAAGTACTAAAAAAAATTAAGCTTAATTTTTTTTTTTTTTTTTTTTGTATTTATTTGATAAAATGTAAAAAAAATAAATATGAGTATTTCTAGTAGAATAATATGCATAATTATATATTTTGCCTATATTTATGTTTAAAATGTTTTTAAATTGTATATTATGTACTATAATTAGTATTTTAATGAACTACAAAAAAAAATATTTATTTCTTTGCAGAGACTAATAACGTTATAACTATTATTAATAATAAAATAAGAATAATCGTATTGCAGACTTAATAACAATTTATTTCACAAATATCTTCGAAAGGAGATTGCATAAATAACTGTCTCCTAAATTTCTAACAAAAATATGTGTCCATTGGTGCCTAGAACCCTATATTTTGTAAATTACAAAAATGCATAAAAATAGGCTTGAACATTTAATTTCGCAATTTAAAAAAATACGTATTTCAAAAAAGTCCACAAGCTAAGATTATAACTTACGATTTTGGGTCCATGATAGAAAAAATACAAATAAACTTACTTTTTACATTTCGCCCTCTTGAAAAATTAAAAATCTATAAACACCGAAAAAAGCCTTAATTTAAGCAAATAAATATCCTCCTTGTGCTGTCATCTCTCGGTTATAGATAAAGACATTTATAAATAATGATTTCATGCAATTTTCATGTTATAAAGAAGAAGAAAATTATACAAATGCATTAAAATTTGAAACGTCCCAAAAATGGGACACTAGGCATAAATGGGTTAAATATAGAATTTGAAATTAATTCAGCAATAACCACATGCAACTGATAAAGCAACTAATAAAACTTCGGTATGGAATGTAAACTTAGTATTAATATCTATTGCAGTTTATTTGAAATAATTGTGTTAAAAGCAGTGTAATAAGATAGCAACAATCAATAAAATCGTCTTTTGAAGATCGATGGAAATAACATTGACTTTTTACTTATGTTGCAGATATGGGGCATTCTCACAATGTTTTGACTTTCATGTCCCTGAATAATAATTTTTTATTTAATACACTTTTTTGTGTTTTTTTTAAAATTTCATATACTTGGGAATATCCCATTGCATGATTGCACAACAATATTAACGAGATAAATAAGTTTTGGTCGATGTTGGGGGTCCAAACACCTGAAAAACTCCTATACCGTCCCGTGTCCCTGATGCTGATTTTTAAGTTTGGAACTGTCTGGATAAAATTGTTTCAATAAAAATAATTCGATGTAATTTTTTTCTGAAACTGAAACTATTGCTTTATATAAATAAGTAGCTAAAATTTAGCCTGCACACATTTTTATGGTTTTTATTATTTTTTAAACTCTGTCCCTAGGTTTTAGATTTTTTACCATTCCTCATCTAAAATTATACAGAAAATCACTTCAGATGCAGCCACAGACTTTTTTTCAAGTTTTTTCTCATGCAGAAGTATGCTAGAGAAATAATGTGTAAAATTCTTTGGCAGGAAATTTACTGTAGAATTTAAATCAGCATTTAAATATCAATTTCAAGCATCGTGGCTTTATGGGTAGTCTCCCCCAAGGTTTATTCCTGTATTTTTCGAGGTAAATTAAATAAAAAATTAATTTAATCCAGTGTTAACAACTGTTTCTAAAAATCAATGAACATTGTGGCTATCACTTAGCCTTAACAGGATTTTCCTAAAAAAAGAGGATAATTTTCCTTACCGTTCCATCTTTACCGTCCCTTTTTTTTACCATTTCGTCCCTTTTTTCCAATACCATCCCCTTTTTTACCTTACCGTTTCTTCTTTGACACCCCTTTAAGACAATGTTGTACAAAAATTCTGTATTAAAAGTACTACATTGTTATTATTTCTTATTTGAATGTCCTGTGGGTACTATGCAAATTCTTTATAAGTAAAAATTTAGAAGAAAATAAAAAGTTATAGGGGTAAAATGGTAAGGAAAATTAAACTCGCAAGTTTAACTTAAACCTCAGTTAAATAAAAAAAAAAATTCGCTGCTGACCATTTTTTCTATATTTCGAATGATTAAGGCATTCGTCTGAGAGATTAAAATGTTATTTTAGCAAGTTTAATTTTGTCTGATTTTTTCCCCCAAAAATCAAAAGATTGTGAGAATGCCCCATATGCAGTGATACAAAGGGCAAGGTTATTAGACATGCAGGTTGGCTCGTAAGTTTTCCTCCAATCGGAGAGATCTCCCCCTGCTACGTCACAAGAACCCAAAAAACGAAACTAGGGTCGAAATTTGCCTTAGCTCTATGGCTCTTACAGTTAATTACTATACAATTCTAATTGAATAAAAATTAATACAGTAGACTCCCTCAAATTCGCACAGCTTGGGACCAGATATTGTGCAGATTTTAAGAATTTTGTGGATTCCTGGTCATTGCTTTGTTTACATCTTTAAAACAGTAATTTGAATGTAATAATGCAAACAAAATTATAATGAATGCTTCCAATATAGTAAAGTATTAAAGTAACTAAGTAAAGTAATAGTTTTAAAAATGGTTAAATTATTAAAAGTAAAGGTCATGTAAATAATTCATAGTGTATAATTAAATATGCATAATAAAAGATGCGATACATTTGTCTTAAATTATTGAATGAAACTTTCCTCATAAAGGTAACCTTTTAATTCACATCCAAATCATAAAGTAAGGAATTTTTATTTCATGTTTAGCTAGTATTAATAACCAAAAAAGCTTGTGATTATCAGTGATTTCAGCAATATCTCGATTTTTTCATAAATAAATTTATATTTCTTTCATGAAAAACCACCATTTCAGTTGTATTATCGAGAATGACATATTAAAATACACACGCAATGATATAAAGCAAAAAAATCTATAATTTTGCCCATACATCTGAACTGAAAGTTTCATTGTTTACATCTCTGATTATGTGCAGATTTTAGGCGTTTGCGTATTTTAGGATTGCGGATTTCAGAGAGTCTACTGTAATACTTTTTTTTTCGCGTGTAAAGAAATAAAAGACATTAGTTTGTAAAACTATATGGAAATAAATATTAATTTTTAGAAACTTTACAGAGACGCAGGACGGGAAAATAAATAAAACAATTTTGAAAGAAAAAATTATAGCTGCACTATAGTTCTTATTCTTCTCTCTCTCATTTTATTAATATATATGTATATATATATATTAAATGTAAATTGCCTACTTCCAAATTTTTGTTTTAGATTATTTATTAAATTATTAAAATAGTGGGTTACAACTTTAATTCATTTAATTAAAATGCATGTTTTAATGTAACATTTCTACAAATTAAAAAAGAACAAAACAGTAACTTCTCAGAATTTTGTTTATAAAACCTAATAAATTTTTAAATATTTTTAAATTGCGAAAAACATAAAAAATATATATACAATATATGAAATTATTATTAAAAAAATATTTATGGAAAATACATAGTACAATTTTACAGGGTTCTTTAAAACGAAGAATTGGCTATTTCCAAAGGCTGATACAAATGAGGGGGGAGAGAGGAGAATTAGCGCTCTCAATAACTAATAACGCCACAATTCTTTTGATAAAAATATAATATATCAATAATTTAAAAAAAGCATATATACAATATTTCAAGTATTCACATATTATTTACAGCATAAAGCATTTTATTTTATGAAATAAAGACAACTACAGAATAGTTTTTCTTATTTTATTTGCTACGCAATCTCTATTGTGAAATTTTAATTTTCTGTTTACTTAGAATCGTTTTAGAATTTTATATTACAAAACAAAAAACATGCCCGTGAATAATATTTACATAATACTGGCATTGGCAACACTTGACCAATCAATTTCACTTTTATTAACATATATACAGATATGTATAACTTCTAAATATCGCAGCATTTTAAATTTTTAAACTGCCGAATCGAAAAAAAAGTCCTTTGAAACAGAATTTTTTTGAAAACTATACTTCAATTTCCTCGGTTTTTTTTAATTTTTTATTTGTGGTTTTTTAAATAATTTTTAAGAATGATTTTTATTAAAATCTATGTTTATCGCGTGCAGTCCGCTTACGAAACTTTAATCCGATTGCACTTAAAACACTCTAAATAGTTCAGGATTTATTTCCTGTTAATGTTCCATAACGAAATTAAAACTTCATCAATGAATAAAATAATATAAATAAAATATAAATTTAGCAGACCTGTAATCAAGCTGCGTGCATAAACCACTGAAATAATGAAAATAAAAAAGGCTACTGTAAGTTGTGAAATGTTTGG